>JAHWFO010080782.1:210463-246232 GCA_023313115.1 Rhysida immarginata | reverse complement strand
TTGAACCTATACAGGTGTCCGTTGTGCTACGGGTTAAACTTTTAGCTATTAAGCTATTTGTTTATATTACTGTTTCGGTTTAAGCCATATTTATGTGAATATTGTATTACATTTTTGTTGCTTAGACATTAAGCTTTTTCTATACAGTTATTAGCTTCTAAGCTTTGGTTTTGCTTTCTAGCTGAAAGGTATTTGTTAAAATATACGCTAGATTAATTTAGGCGTTTTGCCTTTGCTTTCAGGTTAATTATCCTTTAAGTTGAAAGGAGTTTAAGGCTTAATTACTAATTATTCTTTTACACAGAAGTGTGGTTAAGATTAATTACTTTGTTGGAAATTGGTTTTGCCTTTGTGTTTGATTTTGTGTTTGGCATAGATTGCCTTTGACAGAAGGAGCTCACGTTTTTCCTTCTTATTTATCTTTACTTTTATTTATATTTATCAATAAACTTTCCATTTATTATTTTATTTAGTGCACTGTTGCACGTTATTTACTTTCCACTGCGCTACTCCTAATTTAGCAATAATTACATGTGACAATATGAAAGTAAATTTTCTATCTGCCGAGAGGGCGGCGCTGCTGGCGCAGTTGGCCGATTGTACATGCAGCGCCACTTTTCAATAGAGTTCCCGCCCTACCGGGAGCTAGAAACTTTAGCTTCATTTTAACAATGGAGCTCGATGACCATGAATATCTATAGACCGCGGTAGATATCGTTTCAGTGCCGTCGCGTGCTTCAAGCCGCCGCCAACAATGCTTAAATGTGCAACAATAAAGCAAGACACTTTTAATTTTTCTTTCTGTTTCCGTAACGCTTTTTGGGTTCGGATTTTGCATCGTGCATTTTGCAGAATGACTCCAATCTTAAAAACCTTCATTGTAAAAGCAATATTGTGTCAGCATTTCGAATTTTACCTTGTATCTTAATATGGTTCTAAACAGAAACATTGAATAATTAACTCTAGAAGAATGAATGGTTGTTGAAGAATGAAACATAGTTGTACATAACTTATTTACTTGTAAGAGCAAATTATGAATTAGTAAGAGGTAAGGATTAGCCTGTACTAAGCTCTTCCTCACTCTGTTGTTTGTGATATGCGCAAAAGAGGCTGACCGCATGAACTCCTGGTTTGTATTCATGCGCGCAGAGGCTTCCCCGCAGCAGTAGTTATCACACCATAACCTTTTCCTCTTACTGTGGAAGAGAAAATGAAAGGAGTGCTGCCGTGGATTGGTTATTTGTATCACATGATGCTCAAAGCCAATAAAAAATAGCACTACATGATAAAGCGAATGAACACCAGAATCTGTTTACACACTGTAGCTGATTCAACCATGTCAAGTTAGAGTGAGGAAGTCTTTAGTAGCTCAAAAGTTTTACATTTAACTTTTTACTTCTTTTACCAAGATTTTTTAAGCTGATGAATGGTGAATGTGAATAATGTACAATAGAACGTACAATCCATTCTTTTCATCAACCTCCATATTTTGGTGAATGTGAAAAACGTCTCTTTTGTAATTTCGCCCTCCCATGTCTTTTAGAGACAGAACGAAAGTAGTTGTGCGGCAACTAAAAGGCACTCATAATTGGCTTTATCTTCTAAAAGAAAAACAAAACCTTTTCAGAAATTCCAGAATGTTTTAAAGTGAATGAAACTATTATATATAACACTTTGAGAGATTGGTAAATTGCAAAAAAAAAAGATATGAAAAGACCCCTGAACTTATTTCACGGCAGCCACAATAAAATTAATCTGCGAACTGGTGTCTTTATTTTTAAAAATTCCTTCTAAGCCCATCATCTGCTCATGACCAAATATAGCTGGCGTTTTTCCCTTTATAGAGACCACAAATGCCATTGTAGGTCTGAGTATTTTTTTCCAAGCTTACTAATCCTATTTCATTAAACCCCAACGATGTTCAGAACAAAAGATGAGGACGTAGCCATTATCCTTTCTACTATTTCTTCTGAATCGACATTTTTAGTGGAAAGCATTAATACCAAAGGTTTATTTTTTCCCATAAACAGTTTTAAGTTCAGAAATTCTTATCGACCACTATCTTGGGGGACAGTTAAACATCTCTCAAAAGTCAAAAGATTAGTAGCGTTATTCGGTTCTTCAGAATTTCACAATAAGCTTCTGTAAATTGGTTCTACGAAGAAAGAGATAGAAAATGCCGATCTTGCGGAACTTATTCCTGAAATTAAACATAAAAAAATATAGCAAGCAAAAAAAAAAAAAAGAATTAACTTTTAAAAGAAGTCAAAAATGAAAATACTTTACCAAAATTTCTAATGAGTTGCAGTAGTAGACTTACTGGCCGGTAGAAAGGGACTGTCGTAACTATGGGAACCAGCCTTAAGACCTCTTTCAGACATTCGAGCGTTTATCCGTTTGGGTGTTGCCGCGTCACCCAGACAAATAACAATACATGGGAAAGACTTGGTTCTTTCTCATTATCTCGGCACGGGAAGATGCCCTTCAGAGCGCAGAAAACGCCTGGATCTCCATGCTACAAATCTCCGAGTCTCGGATGGGCGTTCGCCCGGATTACACTCCTGCGGACCACTGTTGAAGCGAGTGCCTTCACGTGATCCGGGTGTTTTGTAGTCCAGGTGGTGTCTTTATACTCTGCTGCGCTGTCTATTATCATTCAGTTATCGTAACAGCAGTATTTCTGCTAGTTGAATGCGTAACAATTAGTCATATTTGTATTTTGTTTCTGTAGCTGTTCTTGCAAACGTTCCATCAACTCATCAAAAGTATGGAAATAATTAAAAAATAATTAAATAATAAAAATTAAAAATTTTATTTCGTTTTCTCTTAATTCTGCAAAGAGGACATTGAAAGTTCCTAAAAGATATCTTTTCTATAATAACCCAAATATGTCTGAAACGTTTTTCGGCTATGTATTAATGAAGCGAGCGCAACAATATTTTTTATTTTTTTGTTGCGTTGGCCCATCTCTCGTGATAAACTTCCTCCTCCGAAGGTCCGGACCCGTGCACTCGAATGCACGTGTGAAGACAGCATGCGGACGCTGCCCGTCCGGGCGAATATACGACGAGACAAACGCCTTGTCCGTATAAAACAAGCCTTAGAGCCTGTCGGCTGGGAGAGAAACCAATTTTGCACCGCTATCTTCACTTCTGCGTCCGATCCAACTGCTGCCCCTCTAGAGTTTTTTCATTGGGCCAGAAGATGAAAATCTCATGGGAGAGGTCGGGACTATAGGGTGAATGTTCTAAGTGGAAGTGATATCCATAGGGGGGGGGGGGTTTAGCGATGTGCGGACGTGCGTTATCGTGGAGCAGGATGATGTCCAAGCCGTTTGTTCTTGATCCGTCATCGCACGATGTCCAGAGTCGTCGTGCAACTGTTGGAATTAATATTGTCCAGAGTCGTCGTGGGAGGTGAACTACACGGCTCACAAAAATTAGAGGATATTTCAAAATGAATATGAAGCGATAAAAAGAAGCAAAAAATAAATGACAAGTCAAAGAAAGTTGTCCGATTATGCAAATGAGATGCAAAACCAACTTTCATTTCATTAGTCAAAGTGCACTATAAACAAATAAGTGCACTAACGGGAGTGCTCAAGTGCTCAAATTGGAGCAATCAAGTGTTATCAGATGTCCACTGGTGTGCTTCTGCTCCTTGACGATGTAAGATAACGCACTGCTAATGTCATATTGTCTACCATCGAAGACCTACGACCTGAGTACAACCTACGACCAACCCTCCATATTCGCCCAATCTCGCATCTTCCGATTTCCACACATTTGGCCCACTGAAAGATGCACTAAGTCGATTGTGATTCTAGGACGACGAAGAAGTCCAGTCAGCGTGCATGCATCCAAAAGATTTTTCTCCTGTGGAATTAGTGCCTTTGCCAAGCGCTGACTTAGGTGCATTGACTATTATAGGGGCGACTATGTTGAAAAAGCGTAATGTAGTTATTAAAGAATAAAGTGAATACTCATTTCCACAAATAAATTTGTAATCTCCCGTATTACCCAGTAATATAGTTATTTTGGTGCTTGTAATAAATATAGGGCGAGTTAAAGTTACGCACATCAAAGTTTAGCTGCCCCTAAAAGTACCAGTTTGAGAATTTCAATGAAAGTATCACAGAGTTAGTTGAAATGTTGGCTTTTATTTTTAGCAGACAAACTTTAGGTGTTACAATAAATGTTCGAAATGACATCCTGTTTCACAAATACAAAAGCGTGTTCGTTTTATCCGATTTCGTGAGACTCTGCGAAGAAAGGGCTGTTGTGATGTTAGAAAGGGCTGTTGTGATGTTTTTTTCAGCTCAGCAATCGTCTGTGGACTATTCACATAAACCACATTTTTCAGATAACTCCATAGGAAGAAATCAGGGGGTGATAAATCTGGCGAGCTAGGGGGCCACAATCAGAATAACCAGTTGCTGATGGAATGCGTAAGTATTATGGAATCAATTTCTTTAAACTTGAAATTGATACACTTTTTCTCCATAACTCTTCCGTGGACGCAAAAGTGACTATTACAAGTAAAATACAACTTCTTCCTGCCAGAAGTATATCATCAGTCCGGATGAGTCAGATGCCAAGATATTTTTTATGCAGAATCTACATCATATATTTTGTGTCAGATGCTGTAACATTTTTTGTATTTAAAAGAAGAAGAATCTATTTAAAGTTAAATAGTTCTTTCCTATTTAAAAAAATTGAATTGTTTGTTTATATTAGCATTTATAGCATTTATAATAAGGGTATCTTTTTTGTGGTATCAATAATTTATGCTCACTTTGTGTATAAAAAATTGTGTACTTAGAGCATGTACCGTTGATTATATTGTAATTGTTCTTAGGCCATTATCCCTTTCTCTGTGATAAATTTTGTCATTTATTTTGTTTATTTATTTTAGTATGATACGAGGGTTAAATTCCGTTTTAAACACAGCAAACAAGGAGAAAACACAAATCCACAGAAAGATTTTTATTCCACGTATGCACATTTCGGCGGCCAGGCCACCTTCAACAGCGTGATACAACAGTCTGATCAAAAACAGAAGACCTGTTATGATGAAGAATCAGGATTTAGCTCAGCTTTTATAGTAGGAATTTTTACCAAGGATCAAATCAGAAAATTTTTACAACATAGAGTAACCAATGCAGTAAGTTTATAATAGTAGGAATGACATATTGGCAAGACGTGTGAGATCCAGGACGGTTCGCCAACCTACATCTGTCCAGGAACTGATACGACTCTCCTCGAGGAATGGAGGTCAATACCTGTGGACACATACCGAAAACTTGGACTGTATGCCATGTAGGGTGGAGGCAGTGATAGCAGCTCGGGGTGGTCCTACACACTACTGATTGAAGTTTTTTGCGGCTTTACGGTAGAGCAACAGATGTCCCAACTCCTTTGATCATGTAGTGTAGTTCTCGAATCCACCTGGTCGTGGGTTCGAATCCCGCCGTGGGCATGGATGTTTGTGTTTGTCCCGGGCTGCGTACAGATATAACTTGTGTAAAAGGCGCAAAATGACCTTAGTAATCGACGCCTTAATTTTTAATAAACCAACCAACCAACAATTTCTTATGTATCCCGTATCCCTTCTTAGAAACAACCTTATTGGCAAAACAAACTGTGTCGTCACAAATTACTCCACGCAAGAAAAAGCTCCATAGAGATGCAGGAAAAATGAATTTATTTAAAAAACTTTTTGTGAGAAAAACAACCGAAATTGGAATAAATGTCCCTTATCGCCCCCTACAGAGTAAAGGATTTTAGTAATAGTAGATATCACTTGTAAATTTTTTTCATAAATATTTATTTATTTTGTTATACCAAGAGAATTTTTTGTGCTGATATTAGCTATTGCATTGTTGGGTTAAGTGTCCATAACAATTAATGCCTTCACTTACAGCAAATTCGTTGTTGTATCACAAATTCCCGGTATTAATGCGTTTATTCTGAAATTTTAGCTATTTAAGGACAAGTACATTGTTTTTAATTGTCATTATGCTTGAGGTTTCCACAGATGAACTTATCATGGAATCTCCTATAGGAGATTTGAAGGCAAAATCCCAGCAGGAAAACTTCACCCTTTTCACACAGTTTTATTGAACTTGTTTGTGTGTTTGTGCGCAAATTTTGTAATCAATACTTTGCCCATTTCTGACTACTTACGGGTCTGCAACTTTCCCCAACGGCATCTTATCGAAGACAATGCATGTTTCAATCTTTAGTTTCACTAGTCTTTCATTTATTCGTTAGTAATTTAATATTTAAGTTTAATATGTATACCGGGTGATCCAAAAGTGAATTACATTTTTTTTACATTGTTAACGACATTTTCAGTGTTTGCGCGTGCCTCGTGATTCTTATGAAAGCATTGAATTGCTGGAAAGCAAACACTGAAAATGTCGTTAACAATGTTAAAAAATGTAAGACACTTTGGATCACCCGGTACAGTGCAATCATCACGTAACGACTGCTTTTATTATTGTTTATTTTTATCGTTGTTAATTGCTGTATGTAATTATTGTTAATTAGCCAGTGTAATGTATTGTAAACGCTTTCCGGAGAGACAGACCTAGCCAGCTAGACCAACACCTTCTCTCTAGGAGGTGTTGGCTGGGCAGACTTCCAAGTTATTATGGTTTTATAGTTATCATAAAAAAACTTATTTTTTTAATAAAGAATAAAATAAAAAATATAAAAAATTTTAAAGCACACACTTTCACCTTAAAAAGTGCAATTAAAAGTAAAAAATCTAATTTTTTTTAAAAAAGGTAAAAGTGTGGTGGAGCGTTTAATATTAAATTTTTTAAAGAAAATACTACATAGTAAAATAAATTTTTATGCATAAATTACAAAGATTTCTAAGTGTATGTTACACTGATTTTGACCTTTGATTTATATCTCTGAGTGGTTCACATTTTGTCAAGTTTTAACTGCATATTTTACGTAATCGTATAGTGTGATCTCGGTAATATTGCAGAATGTATTTCCTTTTGGAATTACTTTCGACTAAGCTTTGTTGTCCTCTGTTGGAAATTTTAATCCATAAGTTATGTAATGCCAAAATAATGTAATTTTTTTATTTAAGCTGTATAGCTTAGAACTGTGCTGTTCAACCAAAATTTCTAAGTCTAATGCTGATCTTGGAGATCACACGATCACTTCCACTGCTGGCACGAAGCAGTTCCTTCACTTGTCGACCAATATGAGGAGGTGTTCCATCTTGCATGAAGACAGTGGTTTCCAAGCATCGTCGTTCTCGCAAGGCAGGAATCCCATGCTGCGCAAGAAGTTCATAATACCGTGCACTTGTCACAGAACATCTTGGAGGACCTCGTTGTGTCACTTCCTCAAAGAAAAAGGGGCCTAGAATAAAATCAGCGGTGAATCCACACCATATAGTCATGTGTTCAGAATGCCATGTTTTTTCATGCACTACATGGGGGAGTGAGGCGCCCATATGCGGCAGTTATGCGTGTTCACCGCTCTTTCTAGGGTGAAATGTGCTTCGTCTGACCATAGAATGTTCCACGGCCACAGGTCATCAACAATCATCCTCGCCAGAAAGCGATAAGCAAAGTTAGCACGTTGAGTGGGATCTTGAGATTTTAGCTGTTGTGCCAGATGAATCTTGTATGGGTACCAATGCAGAATGGACCGCAAGACCTTTCGCACCGTGGACCATGGGATGAACAATTCGTGTGCTGTTGTTCGAGCACTTGTTGCAGAATGTTGAGAAGAGCAACAGCCACATCCTCAACAACTTCGTCTGCTATCTTGCGCCGTCCTCTTCCTGGTGCGACAGCCAAATCGCCAGTCGATTCAAATTTCTTTATCATTTTTCGCAACCCGGTATCTGACATGGGCCTTTTCGCAGTACTTCAGACGACGATATGCTCGCAATGCAGCTAGACTGCTGCTATCATTCTGGTAAAACAACTTTACGAACAGTGCGCGTTCTTTCTTGATTAAAACCATGATCTTTCGTGAAAGGTTTTCACTAACATAATGTAATGAATGGATCAATCTATTCCATTCTGGGTATGTTGACTTTATAATTTGCATAAACTTTCTGCTAATGAGGTCGATATTGAGAACGAACATATGCTGTCATCAAACAAACACCTAGCCTGCTTGTTTAAAACAATAAAATTAGTTTTAAGATCTCCATTTGTCATTCCACAGCGCCACATTTTAACCTGGTGAAAATTTGCACTAATTTTTTTCTTTCCGGAATTCTCTCTCCTATAGTTTGAATAGCCTACATTTCAATTTGCATTACAATCGGTTTATTAGATTGGGCTCTAGAGGGCTCTGAGTGGGCGAACTTATTTTATAACCACCCTGTATATGTGATGGAATGCTTTAAAATATTTTAATGCTTACAGAAGTTGGAAGCGTGTGATGTTGTTGCCTCACTGGGGTTTATTAGGAGCTTTAGCATAAAAGCTACTTATACGAATGCGCCCTTGGTCTGTACGTTTGTCCGGCCGTCCGCCGTTTGCACGATAACTTGAAAACGAATTAACTTTTTCAAATTCTGTTTTCAGAAATATGACCATCAAAGTCTTAGCTCGGCCGTATCAACTTTTCAGAATTTTTCGTGGACCCCTTCAAGTCGAATTCACGTGCTAAAACAGTGAGTGTAAAGAATACCAAGCTAATGGCATGTCATATAACAATCTATCTGTCAAGAAGGAATACATTGTTACTTTCTGTTTATTAAGCATTACTGATATCGGCATTACTGATATCGGCATTACTGATTAATCTTTTAAGCATTACCGATATCGGCGCGCGCACGTGAAATCGCTTTGTCGACGCACGATTGCTCAAGTGCTCATAATCTATATTATTAAGTAGCGAAAGAATGGAGCTACTTATTGGTTTTATAATGTCTTAACTGTGTACCCCTTCATAATATCTACATTTTTTGAGGTAGAAGTTTGAAATTCGGAATATAGCTTACTATGGGCATGCCCATCTGTACTATTTAGTTTGGTTTTGATTGGTACACTGGGGTCGGAATTACGGGGTTGGAATTCAGGGAGGGCAACATATCTGTGTGCTATTTAGGTACGTAAAGGCGTGAAATTCGGTATCCAGATACCTCTGGACAAGATATACAGTACTTAGAAGTTTAGGCCCAATTGTTCCAGGGGGGTCGGATTAGCGGGGGTGGCAGTCACTTGACCTTAGAACAATGACAACATATGGCATGTTATATATCATACGTTCGGAAATGTTGAAAAAGGAAAAAAGATACGAAGCTTTTTACATTTTATACATTTACGTTCGAGAAAATCAATTTTTTTGATTAAAAA
Organism: Rhysida immarginata; assembly: GCA_023313115.1. Classification (NCBI taxonomy): domain Eukaryota; kingdom Metazoa; phylum Arthropoda; class Chilopoda; order Scolopendromorpha; family Scolopendridae; genus Rhysida; species Rhysida immarginata. The sequence goes on along the minus strand of JAHWFO010080782.1, from coordinate 236,889 downwards.
ACTTGGAGAGAGGTAAAAAGTGCAGATAAAGGGGTAAAAATAGATGACCATAGGATCTGCCACTTGCCTTCTCCTACTCGAATAAATGTATAAATGTATTTCTGCTTCACTGCTAAAGCTCCTCCTTGGAATGTTTACAAAATTTTATTGTTGTGTATGATACCCTGTGTTTGGGTGTTTGATAAGTAAAGCTGTCATTTTGCTTGGGTTGAATGTTAAGCAACTATAAAGACTTTCATTGGTCGATGAATTAGTTTCGTCATTGAATACTGGAACTGAGAATTGTTTCAGTGTTAATATCTTCTCAATTGCCCTCTTTTGGTTCTTGACTTATTCAGTTCTTGTGGTTCCTTTATGAGCATTAACCAAACAGATTGCGAATCAGAAGCCACTAAAATTGCCTCAGTTATATTATGTAATTTGATCTAGTATAGCTCCCAATGTTTTTTTTTTGTAACGTTACTCGCTTACAGTGAATTTTGATTGCCCTTTGTGTGCACAAATTTTGCTACACTTAAATTCTTATATGTGTATTGTTTTATGTCAATTAAACCCTTCTTCAATCATTTTCCCCAACCAGTTGTCTTCTATTCATTCCTCATATCGAATCTTTAAATCTGGATGACACTCCTAGTGCGTGGGAGGTCGCATCTTCTACCCTTAGAATCTCCTTATTCATGCACATCCTCTAGCACATCTTTCAAACATGCTCATACAATAGCATTCACCGAGTCATTCTATCGAAATATGTTTACCCATTCATAATGATTCACGATAAACTTTTTAATGATTTAATTGATGGTTTTTTTCACAACATTTAATTATATGCTGATATGTTCTACCATATAATTAAATGTTGTGAAAAAACACCAATTAAATTATTATAATAAACAACAACTCTACTTCTTTATACAGATCACATACACTTTTTAAGTTCATTTTTAGTAATGATAGCTTGTTCATTCTCAACTGGTTTTTATATTAATTATTTTTCTCATGCACCTCAGTTTTAAGTGACTCTTATACAGCGCACGTGAATTAATGTTTTTGACGTCATAGTCTTTTGTTCCGAGGCCTTGTGTCTAGAAGATGTTGGCTTGCGTCGCTGCCAGAGCTGCATACCATGTTCATACAGATCGTTAAACTTTAAACGCATTTTTTTCGGAATCCATTATTTTCCCTTCAGGTCCTTTTTTAGCATTACTACTCACATATGATAAATAATTATTGATTCTTTCATTTTTGTTTTAATCAAAGTTGTATGTGATCATAGAATTTACCTTTAATACTAGTTGATCTGGAAGCAATGTGAATTCGGAAAATGTAACAACGTGAAAGAAAAAAAAATGTTCTTTACTTAACAATATAATTTATTCTACGTTAATGACTAATATGAAATATCGAGCTCTGTATCTTCACAGAAAAGTATCGAATTCCATATTTTTGCTGTGCTTGCAAGTATTGACAGTATCGAGGCATCGCGGAAGTGGAAATCCCATCCTCTAGTTAACATCAAACTGATCATATTCAGAGCGATATAGAAAAAATTCTACGCTACAGATCACAGAGAAAATTGATGATTAGATTAATAAGAACTCGGAAAAGAGAATTTGTGCATAAAAAGATTAGTTAGTTTGCTTTAGTTTCACTAGATAGCATATGTGCGCTAAAATAAAGAAAAATCCAAACTTCAACAACATAACCTTCATTTTACAAATCAGATTCGACACATGGTTTTATAAGACTTGCCCAATGCGGTCAACATTTGCTTCAAACATGTCCGGGAATGCCTGCAACATGTCTTCAATATCGACTTGGTACGTTCAAATAACTCTATAAGCAAAAAATCTCGTTCGTGGATCGGTCAAGAAGTGGGCGACATTCATGAACCTTTTCTGCTCTCATCAAATGTAGTGCCTCGTCCAACATGAACGTTTATGGAGCTTACAAAATTTTTTTCTTGCAAAACCAAAATAATTTTGCATTGGAGAAGATAACGAAAAACAACGTTAGTTTGAAAATAGTAATGTATGTTTTACTAAAATACCTTACGCACGCTATTTTTCCATTCACAATTTTTTTCCCGTGTTCTTCTATCAGATGCCCTCAATTGTCGCTATTGATCCTTCAGTATAACAACCTGGTATAATTGGTAGAGAATTTTCAATAATTTAGTGTGTGCTGATGGAATGAAACATTCAAAGATTTTTCAGATGATTTTTTGTCTGTGCATTAAATGAGTGGCGCATGCACTGACTGAGATTCTAGGAGTGAAAAAGTTCCTACATGTGAGTACAAGGAAAGAGAGCTCGCGCAAAATTCAAAATTATGAAAACACTTTTGCCACTCAGTGCTTTTGCAGCTATAAAAATAGTTCATGAACATTCGTCCAAAATCTTAATTAGATAGAACAACACACGGTAGCCTTATCGGGATGAAAGTACAAACCAGCGCTCAAGCGATAACGTTCAGGTGTTTGTCATGCTAATAGTCTGGATTGGTTATCGTAGTCTTGCATGGGTTAACAAAGAATATAAGGACAGAGATTAGCTAGTATTTTCCACATCCGTGTGCACTAAATTTAGATGGAATTACATTTGAACCCTGACCTTTGCAACAGAAGTAAACAAGGAGAAAATTAATCAGAAATTTTTTAATAAAGAATAAATTGATTCCGATAAAATCAAGAAAGGAGTGCAAACAAATTAAAAGGGAGAAGAGATTAAAAATAAGTATTGGGGGCGAAATCAAAGGTGCTTCCGTTTCCTCCTCTTGTACTGTCACCATGGTGATCGAATTACCTAACCTTCGCAGCCAACGACCAACACGACTGTGACGAGTCCACTTGAGAAAAATTTTTGCCACGCTTTTAATGTTTTTAACGGATTTGGAGAAATTCAAATTTATCCACCAATCCTTGTTCTTGGTCGCCTTTAGGACTTCCCCCACCCCTACTGTCACTCCGACGTTCAACCGAGCGACTGCAAAGGCAGCGAGCGCGAGTACAAAGTAGTCCCAATGGGAATTGTCGGACTGATGCGTTGCCGCCAACACAGACAACTTAACAAAGCACTTAAAAGGTACAACGTTTAAACATTTTAAGCGAATAATTTGAGCACTAAAATACGAAAAATGATAAAACCAAATTAATATTTTATTTAAACATTTTAAAAATAAGCATAAATGTGCTGAAAATTTTGAACAAATAGCAGAATCAATTTACACAATGCTTAATGAAATTTGCTACGCTTAAGAGATTTCAGATAGTCATTAGTAAATGGATTAAAAATTCCTAAACAAGATGTGCTTCTACTAATATATTCCTTTTCTATTTAATCAACCGTTTAAGTCATATATAATAAAATGACCAAGATGGCCTTCAAAATATGCTTCAATAACTAATGGTTGTAATCAATATAATCTCCCACCCCCAAAAAAGGTTATAGACAGCACAAACCTGAAAGAAATCTACAGGGTGATCACGTATGTAAACTATCCGCCAATTATAGACTAAGGGTGTGTCTCAAATATCCGACCGGTCGCCAACAGGTTACGTGGTACGATCGGCGGCCGTTTGCTTCCGTTTGTTCGTTCATGGAGCGCGCGGTCGTGAGCATTTTGCATCAAAATGGCGTCGCAGCAAGGTTCCTCATCATATTTCGCCATCTCCTTTCTCCAAAATACATGAATTACGTATCGGGCTCGAACACTTGAATTTTCTGCTTTCGTCCGCCATTTTGATTCTTCTCTAACGCGTATATATTTCATAACAAAACATAAAAGAATTAAAAAAAAGTTTTTGTGTAAAATAATAAATTTTTAATAAAAAAACGAATATTTTTTAATGTTCTCAATCGATTTCAACAATTTTAAAAAAACATTGAATCTGTATTTATTAACGATTTAGAATTTGAAAAAAAAATTTGGTGATCTCTTTTTTTACGCGAATGCCATCAATTTTTGTCAAGCTATTCAATCGTACCACTAGGCTTTTAAGCAAGTAACTCTTCATCTTTCAATATTGACAATAATAGGGAGCTTCCCTGTAAAGCAATAATCATAGCAAGTGTAGTGATGTCAAGATTCGGATAATTCAAGATCCGGATATCCGGATCTTTTTTTCGGACCTAGGTCCGAGATCCGAGATCCGGATCTTGGTCAGAAATCCGAGATCTGAGATCCGGATCTTGGGTCCGAGATCCGAGATCCGGATCTTGGATCCGAGATCCAAAATTCGGATCCTATATCAGGAAATTGTGTATATGCAAACTTTTTCTGAAAGCAGTTTATAAATGTTTTTATTAAGTGATAGCCTAGTCCTCTTAAGTCCTAATTAGTCTTAATACGCATCCAGCAAAAGGATCCGAAATCCGGATCCGAAATCCGAGATCCGGATCCGGATATTTTCAGATCCGGATCAGAGATCCGGATCCAACGGACATCACTACTTAATACGCTTTACTTGTTATCTTAAAAATTTCAAAGAGATTTGATAAAATTAGCTTGAGATATGGCTTTTTTTTAAAAAGAGTACCAAAAAATGTATTTGTTTATAACTTTTTAACAAATGCAAATTTTTCAAAAATATTTTGGGAATTTTAACATTTCATTAAGTACGAGGTGCATTCAAGTTCTAAGGCCTCCGATTTTTTTTCTAATTAACTACTCACCCGAAATCGATGAAACTGGCGTTACTTCTCGACGTAATCGCCCTGCAGACGTACACATTTTTCACAACGCTGACGCCATGATTCCATGGCAGCGGCGAAGGCTTCTTTAGGAGTCTGTTTTGACCACTGGAAAATCGCTGAGGCAATAGCAGCACGGCTGGTGAATGTGCGGCCACGGAGAGTGTCTTTCATTGTTGGAAAAAGCCAAAAGTCACTAGGAGCCAGATCAGGTGAGTAGGGAGCATGAGGAATCACTTGAAAGTTGTTATCACGAAGAAACTGTTGCGTAACATTAGCTCGATGTGCGGGTGCGTTGTCTTGGTGAAACAGCACACGCGCAGCCCTTCCCGGATGTTTTTGTTGCAGTGCAGGAAGGAATTTGTTCTTCAAAACATTTTCGTAGGATGCACCTGTTACCGTGGTGCCCTTTGGAACGCAATGGGTAAGGATTACGCCCTCGCTGTCCCAGAACATGGACACCATCATTTTTTCATTTTTGTTGTCACACGATGTTCTGCCTTCATTAAACTGTCGCACCCAAGAACGCACTTTCGACACATCCATAACTCCATCACCACATGTCTCCTTCAACTGTCGATGAATTTCAATTGGTTTCACACCACGCAAATTCAGAAAACGAATGATTGCACGCTGTTCAAGTAAGGAAAACGTCGCCATTTTAAGTATCTAAAACAGTTCTCATTCTCGCCGCTGGCGGTAAAATTCCATCTGCCATACAGTGCTGCCATTTCTGGGATGTATTGACAATGAATGCGGCCTCATTTTAAAACAATGCGCATGTTTCTATCTCTTTCCAATCCGGAGAAAAAAAATCGGAGGCCTTAGAACTTGAATGCACCTCGTACTACCAAATTATAATAAAAGCTTTAAATTTCATGTTTGTTTTTGAGGGGCCCACATAAGGAATTCTTACCTTTCTTCGTTTACATTCAACGCGATATCACTACGGAACCGTCTCCCAAACCAATGTGCTCAACCGAACTGTCGTAGGCATACCATTCAAGTTTTATTTACTTCAATAAATTGGGAGTCCTTATTATTGTTTCTATCAATGAAATTAGTAGAGACTTTACAATAAAGGGAGAACAGAGTTTCCGACTGGTTTCACCATTTATTCCCGGCTTTATCAAGGATATAAACTAGAGGCTTCTCGCCCTTAATAAATGAAAACATCGTAAAATGGGGTAATATGATTGGATAAAATACAACGAATGGCATGAGAAAGGCAGTGAGTAATAATGACAACGAATGCTAATGATTTTGCAATGACCCTTTTACAAATAAAACCGCAACTCTGGAATCCATAGACATTTTCAAAGCCAAGAACTCGCCTCCTCACCTCCTCTTTAAATGTCAAACTGACTTCGACATTTTATCCATTCTTAATTCCGTCTCAGATTCACTGTAATTTTCTTTTTGTATTCTATTCTCTTATTATATGCTGAAAAGCATATATTGGTTTCGCTCTGTTTGTGTGTCTGTCTGATCGTCTGTATGTCCGTGCACGTGCACAAATGGTACCTCTATTTTCCCACCTAACAAATTTCAATGGGAAGATATATTAAATAATATATCAAACAAATCGTAATGACGAGATAGAAGCGGTTATACATTACTATTTTCGTCAGTCGATGAATATGGTACGTGGCACGAACCACTCACAAATATTATCTAAAACGGTTCAATAGCACGTGCACAAATGGTACCTTCGCGACCCCACCTAGTAATTTTCAATGGTGAGATAGATTAGTTAATATATCAAACAAATCGTAATGACGAGATAGAAGCGGATATAAATTACTATTTTCGCCAATTGGTAAATATGGTTCCGGGAATGAACCATTTTGAAAATGCTTGCAATCGAAACAATGGCACGTGCTCTAATAGTACCCTTATGACACCCTCCAAAGTTTTCAATGATAAGATATGGCATGTAATATATAACAAACAAATTGGGATGATGTGTCATGAATGAATATAATGTAAAATTATTGATTGTCGTAATTGGTTCCAAGTAACCTGCTTTAGCAGAACCATTATGGTTCATTGGAACTTTCAATTCAAAAATATGGCATGTAATATATCAAACAACTTGAAATGATGTGTGATGAATAAATATAACGTAAAATTAATAATAATCGAAATCGGTTCACAGGCACCTGGTTTAGTGGAACCACTATGATTCATTGGAACTTTCAATGCTAAAATATGGCATGTAATATATCAAACAACTTGGAATGATGTGTCATAAATGATTATAAGTTAAAATTAATGATAATCCAAATTGGTTCAAAGGTACGTGGTTGAATTGTATCATTATGGTCCATTAGAATGTTAACATAGGGCGGTTAAAATATGGTTCCGCGAAAGGTTTAATTTAACCTTTCGGTACTTGGTTATGTCATTCCTTAATGGTTTATTCAATTATATCGATCATTTTTTTTCTATATTATTCTGTTATTTGTGATCCAATCGCTGTTTTTCTGCTTTAATCCAGTTAGAGTATTTCTATCTTTTATGTTGTGCCCAATCTGTTCTTTTCATTCTTATCCAATCAGCGTACACCTATGCTGTTTATTTTGCTTCTACCTTCATTGTATCCAGGCTATATTACTCATTGCCTTTGTCATGCCATTCGTTGCATTTTATCCAGTGACATTACTCCATTGTACCATATTTTCTGTATACAGGGTGTCCGGAAATAAATGGTAAATATTCATACACGTGAGAGAACATGTATAAAGAACCATTTTTATTCCTATGAACATGATGTCGCAAGCCAACCCCCACAGAGATACAGGGAGATTAAAGTATGTTGCGCTGCCTGATTGTTGGCGTCCCGCGAGCGACTAGGTAATGTGGTGCAGCCCACATTGGAGCCTACAGACCTGTTCGAAGGTGTTAATTTAATGGAATAAAATCAAGTCACATCACATAACATTAAACTACGTAGAAATAAACAAATAAGACACCCTACAAACGCTGTAGGCTCTTAAGGTAACATCACCTGACCTATCCCCATTGGTCTTTTTTTGTGGGGCTACATGAAGTCACTGGTGTACGAAACACCTGTTCCATCCGTTGATGATCTGGTCGCTCGCATTGCTGTGGCAGGTGAAACAATCCGCGAACAACCGAATGTACTACGTCATGCACGGGAGTCGCTATTACGGCGCTGTAACCTGTGCGTACAAACACCTGCTGTGAGTCTTGATACGCAATGGACATTTGTGTGGCGTCTGTTTTGTTCCCATTTGTTTTTATCCACAGCTTGGATGTACGCCTTGATGTGCATTGCTCATAGTCTACATCAAGATGTTACCTTAAGAGCCTACAGCGTTTGTAGGGTGTCTTATTTGTTTATTTCTACGCATTTAATGTTATGTGATGTGACTTGTTTTTATTCCATTACATCAACACCTTCGAACAGGTCTGCAGGCTCCAATGTGGGCTGCACCACAGCGCGGGACGCCAACAATCAGGCAGCGCAACATACTTTAATCCCCCTGTATCTCTGTGGGGGTTGCCTTGCGACACCATGTTCATAGGAATAAAAATGCTTCTTTATGCATGTTCTCTCACGTGTATGAATATTTTCCATTTATTGTATTGGTTTAGCTCTGTTTGTGTGTGTGTGTGTCTGTCTGTCTGTCTGTCCGTCTGTATGTCCGACGATTATGCGAGAATGCTTTAACTTTTTCAAATTCTGCTTTCGCTCTTCGATATAGATCCTTTCTGAGGTCACCTGATTAGTTTGTCATTGAAATCGGTGTAACATTCACGTGACTATTGAGACCCAACCCCCCCCCCCCCCCCTATTAAATTTTTTATCGGCAATATGTGGCATGTAATATGTCATTCGAACAGGAGTGACGAGCACAAGTCGAATATGACATTCTTTTAGATTTTCGAAGTGCTAGGTCCGAGAAAATGACCCCCAAAATATACTTCAATAACCTGTTATTAGGAGCTTTAGCTAAAACTATATACATATAAGAATACAAGCTTATTCGGTACTTTTATATGTCCAGCCGGCCGTCGTTTGCAGGATAACGTGAAAATGAATGAACTTAACTGCGATGTATCAACTTTTGTTGCACTTTCGTGGACCCCTTCAAGCACGTGCACTAATGTTAAGAATGTGAACTTAGGGCATGTAATATATCAGTCGATTCGTACTGACGACTCATAAGTGAATACAGTGTTACTTTTTGTTTATCATTTAGTCATTGTTGACGTCAGTTTGGAGCACGTGCCCGTTTTGTCGAGGAACACGTCCATTTCATTTTTAAAATTCAGTGCTGTTAGGCCTATTGTTAAAAATGGCTAATATTAGGCCTATTGTTAAAAATGGCCAATATTAGGCCTATTGTTAAAAATGGCTAATATTAGGCCTATTGTTAAAAATGGCTAATATTAGGCCTATTGTTAAATGCCTAAACATGTTATGTCTTTTGCCAAATATGGCTAATTTATGTTAGGGTTAATGTTAAAATGGCTAATTAATGTTAGGCCAATTGTTAAAAATAGAAAATTGATGTTAGAGCTTTTGTTGTTAAGAGGTAATTAATGTTAAGCCTATTGTTCTCGATCTGTGGGGTGCCCGCCTCGCATTGGGCTTTCAAACTTTGACAAGTTGGTTGTCTTTAAACACCTTGTGACAGCATGGCTGTCCGGGTGCCCAAATGGTAGAGGCATCGGCCATGATAGTCGAGGTTCCTGGTTCTAACCCAGGTCGCAGAATTTTTCCTTCCACTTTTCGATGGAAAAATTAATAGCTAATTGATGTTAAGCCTATTATTATAAACAAATAATTACTGTTATGAATTGTTAGCGAATGTTGTAATGTTATGCATGTTTTGTACAATCTGTGTAGCTCTTAATGTAGAGAACACGAGAAGCTATGATAAACGTGGTTACGTGTCAATTCGTCGAGGGTCAATTCGTCGATCGTCAATTCGTCGGAGTCAATTCGTCGAACGTCATTTCGTCGACTGTGTCAGTTGGTTGGGTGGTTAGTTCGTCGGACGTCAATTAGTCGAACGTCAATTCGTCGAGGTGTCAGTTAGTCGGAGACAAATTCGTCGGGTGTGTTAGTTGGTCGAGATAATAAATAAATGGTCAGGAAAAACTTTAATAAAATTTATTAATGAAAAAAATTTTGTAATTAATTTCATTAGTGGAAAGGTAACAATAAATGCCTTTACTGTTAAAAATCAGTGTTTAAATACAGTTTTTGTAAACAATGTGATACAGAAGCTAAAATGAATTGTAGCTACAATAAACGTGATCTTGTTGACAAATGGTCAGGATATTTGCTCCAAACTGCTTATATCGCTTCAGTATCCTTCATTTCCTGTTTACAAAAGCTGTATTTGTAATACTGTTGTTTACAAAAGCTGTATCACGTTGTTTACAAAAGCTGTATCAATATCATGTTGTTTACAAAAGCTGTATTTGAATACTGTTTTTTAACGGTAATGGCATTTATTGTTTACCTTTCAAGTAATTAAATGAATAACAAAAAAATTTTTCGTTAATAAATTTTATTAAAGTTTTTTCCGGTCATTTATTTATTATCTCGACCAACTGAAACACCCGACGAATTTGTCTTCGACAAATTGACCGCCCGACCAACTGACACCTCGACGAATTGACTTTCGACTAATTGACGTCCGACGAATTGACCCTCGACGAACTGACCTGATACCGATGAACGTACAATAATTTTATAATAGACTAGCTACTCGGCCACGCGTTGCTGTGGCTCAGTCTGGTTAAATGATCTGCTGCAGCGCCATCTAGTGGGGAGTTAAAGTAAAATGGATAGCATAAAAAAAATTTACATGTGCCAACTTTCATTGTGATTGGTCAAACGATGTTGTAGTTTATCAATTTCATACACACCAACATCCATTTTTATACACTGAACGATCAATTTATTAGAGACACCCTGCTAATAGCGTGTTGCGCCTCCTTTAGCGGCGAGAACTGCCTGAATACGTGCTGGCATGGATTCAACAAAGTGTTGAAACCGTTGCAGAGGAATAGCAACCCAGGCTGATGATATCACAGCGGATTGATTGAAAAATCGAGTGAGGTGACAGCGAGAGAAGTGGAAAAAAAATTCATCGCCGCTTCAATCAGCAGGACCCCGCCGAGGGAAGTCGACGAGCCCGAAGATCAAGCATCGAGAGAGCTTCGGGATTCGTCGAGCGGCGGGGTATGCAAACGAGGCAGAAAAAAATTGACGATAAAAAGGGAAGGCAAGAGAAAGGAATTAAGTCAGGTTCCTGATCTCATAGAGTGAAGAGGACTCCAGGCTCGCCCTCATCGCCTTGCAACGATGAGTTCAAACGTGCCCATCTGCTCGGTAAGAGCTTAAATAACGAACTTAATGCCTGTTTTGGTTCTTCATTCAAAAAGACAATCGGACTCGGAAGGACGATTGGCAAAATTATGGAAACGGCGTGAGAGGCAGAAGGCAATATGAGGAACCGATTTTTTACCTGTCGAGGCATCGAGAACGGGAGAAGAATCGTTGCCCTCAGGCACACGCAGCCGAGAAGCCGCTCACGAATACCTTCAGGTTTCCGAAGAAACGTCGCGTGCTGGAAAGAAAGAAGACAGCAGACAGACATTGTGCGTCACCGAGACATAAGGCCAGTGACATTTTAAATATAATTTCAAAGGTTCAATAAGCTCAGATATTTACATTAAGCCAGCTGTTGATTTAATGCCCGTAATTTCCCGAATTAATGCAATTGAACTCTCGCAATTGAACAATATTATAAAGGAAGGTTGCTGTATAGATCTAGGGGATCTAGATAAACGTAGGACTAGAGGAATCAACGAGCTCTGCTTCAGCCGTTGCTGCTACGCGCCCGTGTGATACGTGTGCTCCTAGCTACTCACCTGCAACAGCATCACATCTACCATTCCCGGAGGATTACGGAGGCCAGCGGCGTTCCTGCGATTCAACAAACTTAGCCGATAGCGTCGATAGGGCCCCACTCGGCCTACCGCGCTTGATAGGCAGCGCAACGTCGTCCGGTAGCTAAATTCCGTATTCTTTATTTCAAGATAATACGAGGGGCGATTGATAAATAAGGTCTCCATGGCTGTAACGTTTTTATTTGTTAACCGATTTTCAAAATTCTTTTTGTATCTTATACTCACATTTGTCCTCTATGTAATGCACTATTCACTTTTCGGCATAGTCCCCATTCCTTTCCAAGCTTTGCGCCAACGCGTGACTAGTTGGGTGAACCCGTCGGAGAGGAATTCTGGAATTGTTGTCGACACCAGGATTGAATGGCAGCGTTTACCTCGCCGTCAGAACCAACTCATGTCCCTTAAGGGGCTCTTTTTTCTTTGGGAAGTGGTGAAAGTCGCAATGTGCAAAGTCTTTCATTTTAGAACTGCAATTTTTCATCTTTGAACTGTAGGCGCTGCAACGCCTCTGGTGTGTGGTGACTCGTGTGCGGGCGGACGTTATCGTACTCCAGAAGAGGGTCCAAAGCTGCCATTCAATCCTGGTGTCGACAACAACTCCGGAATTCCTCTCCGACGGGTTCACCCAACTAGTCACGCGTTGGCGCAATGCGTGGAAAGGGATGGGGACTATGTCGAAAAGTGAATAGTGCATTACATAGAGGACAAATGTGAGTATAAGATATAAAAAGAATTTTGAAAATCGGTTAACAAATAAAAACGTTACAGCCATGGAGACCTTATTTATCAATCGCCCCTCGTATAAGTGCATCTGCTTAAGCTAAAGATAAATACTGTACTTAATGCTTATACTTTCTATATTATTTGCAGTCGCCGCCTTCCAAATATTAAACTGTAAAGGTCGCCATTTTCCTGGTTACGGTTATCTCGATCATTTATTTGAAATCTTTTCCTCTAGTGGATTCGACACGACTTGGTATGGACACCGAGGGTCAATCGAATTCGCCGTTCCGCCACCTCAAGGTTTACTTATAAAATTGAAGACGGTGCAATATTGATGAACTTTAATTTCTTAGTAACTAGAGTATGGAAGTAATATTCAGCTAATGTTATAATTAAAGTGAATCAATTGTTACGTTAATTATTTAAAAACTCGTCTTTTCGACGTTTCAACTATATGTAGGAATAATTTACAAATGACTGATATGTAAATTATTAAAATTATTTGAACTTAAGTTATTCGTCACCTTTCGGCGTCCATTCCCGGATTTCCGCGTTATCCAGTTCTCTTCGGTCTGCTGCTTCCAAACTCGCATCACTGTGCTGCTGTTATTGCGCCCGTTATTGCATGATAGGAAAATCCTCCTTCACGAAGGCCGATGATTCTTCCGCGTTCAAACTGCGTAAGTTGTTGATATGTCGCCCTCTTTTGTCGAAGAGGCATCATTACGCCTCACCTAACATTTACCACTAGCAGATAACCATAGACTATTTTCAACGTCCCGCTACAGCCCTCTATTTATACTGCTTCAGCAGCAGTTCAGAGGGCGCTGCTCAGCCCACGCATGCGTGGTGACTGAAAATTTAATCCTTTGCATAACACACTTTAATTTGCATTGGCTGAAAATTGCAGCTCAATCGCTTCATGGTTTATAATGTCCGTCCATCCCCTTCATAAATTCTACATTTTTTTGAGGTTGAAGGTTGAAATTCGGAATGTAGCTTACTAAGCGCATGTTAGGTTAGGTTAGATTAGCTTACTATCCGTCCACCTTCACTTTTATTTGATTTTTTGATTTGTATACTGGGGTCGGATTTACGGGGTTGGGATTCAGAGGGGACAAAAGATCTATGTGCTTTTTAGGTACGTAAAGGAGTGAAAATTCAGTATCCAGATTTCTCTAAGCAAGATCTACAGTACATTACCATGAAGTTTAGGCCCAATTGTTCTAGCGGGGTCCGAGATGCGGGGGTGACAGCCACTTGATCTTTAGAACCATGGCAACATATGGCATGTGATATGTCATTCCTTCGGAAATGATGAGAAAGGAAGAAGATACGAGCTATTTTACATTGTCTACATACTATGTTCGAGAAAATCAATTTTTTGATTAAAAAACTTGGCGGGAGGTAAAAAGTGCAGATAAAGCGGTAAAAATAGGTGATCTCAGGGTCTGCTACTTGTGGAAAGGATTAATTTTTTGTTAATAAATGTATAAATGTATTTCTGCTTCACAGCTAAAGCTCCTCCTTGGAATGTTTACAAGATTTTATTAGAAATTGTAGCAAAGACAAATTTAAGTTACAGAGACAAATTAAACTTTTGAACAAACATTGTATTTTACGAGAATCAATTATAAAATTGATGTAAAAATATACGGCAAGATAGGGGAAAAGGTGGTCTTGTGATAAGTTAGCCCCTTCCCCCAGTCTAATAAATCAATTATTAATGCCATATAGGAAATGGATAAAATATTCAATAAATCAATAACTAGTTACAAAACGTACGGTGTGTGTATCGCTTCCTGTTGACTCATCTGTCAGTAAAGCAGTCCTTTCAACGTACGACATGTACGAACGTTTTTTATTGCCAAATGTTTTTGTTTTAATTATTATAGAAATGTGTAAAAGAGACATATGGTAAATATTGTAATTTATAACTGATAATGTTCCGTTTTTGACATACTGAAGGCAAACTCAAATTAGCTTTTTTTTTTCTTAGATCCTATTTTTGTTATTTGTCAAATTCAATAGTGCTTCTTTTAATTCGGTCCCCTATTGTTGTCCGTATTAGATATATGGTTTGTAATCAGCATGTTGGTTTTTATTAGTTTATTTCAGATATTATATTATGTTTATTTTAATTCAAAAAAAAACTCGTCTAAATTTCATTTTTATTTAATAGTAGGTTTTGGCGCAACACTTTTTAATAAAAGCCTGACATATCTGTGTTTATCCTTAATCTGTGGAGGGAATCGAACCCAAGCCATCAATAATCTGCAAATCCTGCAAATCGATTAAAAAAATTGTCTTAATGTGAAATGCTCAATGTGAAAAAAAATTTTTAAAAAAAAACAAAAAACAAACAATCTATCTTCTGTTTATTTGACAGTTGCACACAAAGTCAAGACAAAAAGAAAAAAAAACTGCTAGAGAACAGCACGGGGTGCCAAATCGCAACATTTACGACAAGCAGCTCGACGACATTGGCTAGCCCGGTTGTATTCATGCATTGAAGTTTTTTTACCGTACCATCTTTGCTTAATAAGTAATTGATTAATCTTATTTTATAACTTATAATTTTTTACCAAATCCGCATGAGAAAAAACACTAAAGCTTATGAAAGTCCGCTAACTGCGGATGGCTATGATTTTACTGCAGATATTGACAAGTTAGAGGACGCAGCTCTATAATTTTTACTAACTCTTAATTCGCCTAGCTCTTACACTATAATAAACTTTACCCTACTCGACCTTTATAACTGGCACTAGATTTTCCATAAGAAATGTTTTTTTTTACAATTTCGGATAAAGGATTTCGTGTCAAAGTGTGAACAGATTGAGATCGGGATAAATGGAAAAATAAAATATTTTATTTTGCGGAGAATTCTACACGCAGTGGAAAACAAAAGAAAAGAGATAAATGAGGAATTGTCATTTACTCGTAGAATTGACCGCCCTATCGTTGTAATAGACTTGTTTTCTTAGGATAAGCAGGATGAAGTCTCTTGTCGGTAAAAGAAGGGCACTACTCCTTGAATGAGGAACCACGATGCACTCGGGGCCCACTTGTAACTATTTGGAGGGTTCGACGCCGAATAGTAGAGACACGAGCTGGGAGAAGCCCAATGGTCGGAGGCTGATTATCTATCCTTCGACGTATGCAGATATGGGAGATCGAATCTCTTGCGTAGTAGGAGACTGTCATACGGGACGGAAGAGATCGGGACGAAACGAAGGCTTTTTCACACAACACTAAGTAGATAGCACTGCACACTGATAACTAGGGCACTGATGTAAACGACGCCACTTTGTAATAACACTGATATGAAATACCATGCACATTCATTAACATCAGAAACTGGGTGGCTCAGTAGTAGAGAATTATACCATGACACTAAGTCATGTCTAGAAACTATTAAAATTATAGCGTCGAATCACTTCACCAAGACCGACGTCGGTGAAACCTTTATCAGCACTATATCACAACACTTAATAGCACTTCGCTGAAATCACGAAAAATAAATATAATAGGAGGTATCGCGATATGCGGCTTCCCTGTCTAACCCACTCCTCAGAGCATACGGCTCATGTGCAGCGCATGCGCTGTGTGCAGTTAATGACGTGATTGTGGGCAGATTTTCAAAATGGAGGAGTAGCACATGCTGTTCTGGTATTATATTTGAAATATGTCTAATTTTCAGTGTATAACTCACAGATATACGTAAATCAGATACTAGGAAAAAAAAACAATTCATGTATCCATGGATAAAAAGTCAACTTTCATCTATTCCCTCCGCATTCTGAAAATAGAAAAAGAAAACTGTATTTGGATTTAGTATGAAGAGACACTGCCCACAGGAAGGAGAAAAATTTTGTATTGCGCATGTGTAGAACTTGAGCACTGTAAGGAAGCCGCATATCGCGATACCTCCTATTGCACTACACCCACTTGCGACGTTTAAATAGAAGTGTACACTGATATGCAGCACTAATAACGACACAAGACGTTGCGTCAATTGTAACTCACAGCACACTGGTAGAATACAAAATAACAAAATACACTATAGCACTAGCCGAGATACAATACTCTTTGTACGTGACCTCTTCGTAAGCACAATATACACACACACAGCGCTCTTCGCTTATCGTGTAATTTCTCATGAGGGCTTGAAACGTAGCGAAAGGTTTTCACGCTCCTTCTCTCAGTCGAAAAGGCACTCTGCAATGATACGAGAAGACCAAAATGGTCGTCAGACAAATGAAGCTTTCCCCGGATAAAATAAATCACGTTAGGGAAAATAAAATAATCGTCTACAGTGCTGCACGTTAAGGTAAAGTCTAGAGTCAGAGTTCACTAGGGTCGACTGTTACCCATAGGTTACAGGCGTAATAAAAAGTCCGTGCGTTGGTGGAAAATTCCCCCTGTTCTTCTCTCGATATATTCTTCGAGAGAGAATGGGAAGATTCCTAGCCAATGTCTATTTAGCGAACCAGAGCTAATTACGGACAATTGCTTGAAGGGGAGAAACACATACTTGTTGTGGTAATTGACTCGTCGGCTCGTGGTCGGCGCCCACGCTGCTCGTTTCCTTGCTGCTTGCCGAGGTTTCCGACGCTGAAGAACTATTGCCGTTGAGCGTGGGTATCTCAGTCAGCTCAGAAGTGCCAGTTTCTAAAATCGCCTCTAACGCAGGGCCGATGACTCGCTGGAGCCTATTCCAGATGGCAAGAGCTTCTACAGGCGGGTCACTTGTCTCGGCACGTGTCGCTTGCTCGCGTCGTGACTTCGTTTGTCACGGCCGCCATTCCTTTACCGTCGCGGTGTTATCCAAGCTGTCGTTTTGTGACTCCGCTGCGGTTCGCTCTCTCCCATTGGATATCAGACTTTCCTTTGAGGAATCTAACCTTTGCGCTCGTCGATGCAACGTCGTTCTCTCTCTCGTCTCCCTTACTTCTCCTCCTCTGACATCGCCTGTCGTGCTCCAATCCCGAGCTCTATCGTGATTTTCTCGGATTGTCTGAGATTTTCTGTTGGTGGAGATCTTCACCACGGAGGCTCGAGCGTGTCACAATCCTGGATAGGTGCCATTTGACACGTGACAGGTACATTACTTTGTGGGTCATACCATAGCCTCTTCCAATGTTGTAGGCTATGGTCATGCTAACATAAACAAGAAGTTAATCCTCCCAAAGAAGGTACAGGAAAGTAGCGGAAGCCCTGAGATCATCTATTTTTACCATTTTATCTCACTTTTTACCCCCACTCCCCAATTTTTTAAATCGAAAAATTGATTTTCTCGAACGTAGTTTTTAGAAAGTGTAAAAGAGCTCTATCTAATTTCGTTTCTCTGACTAAATGATATATGACATGGCATATGTTGCCTTAATTCTGAAGACCAAGTAACTGCCAGCCCCACCATTCTGATCCCATTGGGATAATTTGGCCCATAGTAATATTGATCTTGCTTAGAAGACTCTGCATACCGAATTTCACTCCTTTATATGCACAAATACGCGTAGACCTTTTGTTCCCCTCTAATTTCCGCCCCCGAAACTCCGACCCCAGTGGGCCAATAAAAAGCAAACTAAATAGTGAAGATGCAAATGCCCATAGTAAGCTACATTCCGGATTTCAATCTTCTACCTCAAAAATGCGGAAATTATAAAGAGGACGGACGGACGTACAGATGGACATTGTAAAAACAATAAATAGCTCCATTTTTCCGATACTTAATAAAAAGTTTGAAAAACGAAATAAAGAAACAAATTTAAAAACATTTTCTTGGTTCTTTTTTCGTTTGATAAAAATAACCATTCCACAAATTTAATCTCAAGTGTATCTGGAAGGAAGCGTTACGTAACGTTAGACCCAATCCCTCTTACCCTTTTGTAATGCTGCGTAACGCTATCAAAAACACCCCGTTCCCTCTCAAGCATTACGTAATTTATGGACGACCCCTCGGTGCCAGTAACCTCTCTTGCGCAGCAGCAGCGAATTTTGCGTCAAGCATTGCGAGACCTTTCTTCTACTGGATTTGGTAACACATACCACACATCTCAGGAATCTCATTTCGGCTGGTTGTACCCGCGATCGCACTCGGATCTTTACCCAATACTAACTGTTGCTCAGACTTCGATCATCAGATGACTATTGAGTACTCTGGTCTGTTTCTCATCGGACATGGGTCGACAGGGGGTGGCCGTGGCCTGGTTGTCTCGTCGGTTGGCTAGCCACTCGATGGAGTTCAGCAACTTCAGGCGCGGCCAGCTGCTGGTTGGGTGACGGCCTGGGCTTGAGGGCCACCGCTGGCGGGACAGCTATTTGGGGCGCGGCTGTTGGGGGACTTTGGTCTGACCCATTTGCCGATTGACCGTAGCTGGTGTTCCAGCAGTTGGTGACAGCCTCTGGTTCGTTTATCCCCAGCAGCTTTTCCATCATGAAACCCCCCGTGCTTCGGAGGGCACGTTAAGCCGTCGGTCCCGACTGCTACTGTCATCTCGTAGCAGTCGTTATTAATGGGATGGCGCAAAACTCCCTCGTAGGAGTAGGTGCCGCAGATTATCGCTTGCGATAATCTACCCTCTGTACCAGATAAGATAAGATGGGTCGACTACGAGGCCAACGAGAAAGACAGGCCTCGACACTGAAAAGTCACCTTTTCAAAATAGGTCTATTAACAATCCAACCTTCACTGTTTCCAAGAAATGAAAAAACACTGATTGTTAAAATCCAAGCTGGAAAGAATGAAAGTTACATTGTTGCTAGACCTTAATTGGTCAGATGACTTTTCAGTGCCGGAGCCGGTCTTTTTCGTAGGCTACGGGTCAGCGAAATTTGTTAAAGGAGACTGGGCATTTGACGATGGGTCCATTGAAATTCTGTAATTCCGATTGTGTGGCGGCCTCTGAAAATCCGAGCAACATCTACGGGGAACGTTCATTACTGACGTCATACGTTAATCAATAAATGACGTAATAACGTTTTCATTACTGCTATTCCACCCCCTTCATCCGTTCTTGCTGCTATCCTTCCATATTTTTTTGCTTGACATTGGTTTTAACAATTGTATTTTATTATATAGGATGTTTCTAAATTATCTCCCGTGTTATACATGTTTATTACTCAAAAACTATTACAGATTTTAACGTAATTTTTTTATTCACAAAGAAAAACTCAAAAAGTTTCTTAGCCTCGCGTGAGTTGATAATGAAACGCAATTGGCGCGTGGTATCATTGTTGGCGCGTTGTTCCATTTTTCGCGAGACGCGTAAACAATAGCGAGTGTTCAAGAAAAAGCTCAATGCGTGTTATGGCTTGCTGAATTTAAATCAATGATTACAGTTCAGAGAAAGGATCCTCCAAATCATAAGTCAATTAAACAATGACATGAAAAATTTTTAAACACAGGCAGCTTGTTACACAAAAAGGGTGCTGGTAGACCTTCAGCGACACCACAGAGAATAGAAAAGGTCAGGGAGGCGTTCGAGTAAATCACTTCGCCAAGCGACTCGTCAACTGAATGATTTTATGCCAAGAAAAAAGGGTACTTTTTTCAGAGAAAATTCTGAATTTCATAAGAGCCTGTTAATATATTGAGCATTTTTTACGTAATAATAGTATGCCGTTTTGGTAAAAATTTCATATACAATATGCACAATTTTAGAGGTAGTCAAACAGAAAAGAATGAAGCACAAGATGCAGTTTTCAAAAATTAATGGAAGTTCATTCAAGAAAACTTGAGCGTCAGGTCTTAAATTACCTTTTAAATGATACGAGCAAACTTCAGGCAATAACTGTCACAGTCAAACCATGTTGCGGAAACGTGACTTTGCCAGCAGGAATTAAACAAACACACAAGCACCTCCCATTTCCTGTTAAAAACTGAAACTACTAAAACTACAGTGGCTCCATCTGACGGACTGAGCAACATTGATGAGCCCGTTACATGCTGGTAGTGGTGAAATGCATTTCAGGAAGTCCGTTGCTAATGCCACGTCACCTTTTACAAATATCTCTGCTACGTGCCGACTTCGAGGCCGACGATATAACAAGACCTGGAAGCGGAAAACTCACCTGGCCATCGGGGTGCTAGCAACAATCCAATTTCCATTGTTTCCAACAAACGGAAAACACTGAATTGTTAACATCCAAGATCAGACAATGAAGATTGGATTGTTGCTAGCACTTGCTGGTCATGTGAATTTTCCGCTTCCAACCTTGTTATCTTGTTGACCTCAGGTTGACTTCGTAGCCAACGAGAAAGACAGGCCCCGACGCGGAAAAGTCACCTAACCATACAAGTCCAAGTAACAATTTAATCTTCATTGTTTCCATCTTGGATTTTAACATCAATATCTTTTCGTTTGTTGGAAACAATGAAGGTTGGATTGTTTGCCGGACTACCATGATCAGGTAACTTTTCCGCGCCGAGGCAACATTCGAAGCCGACGCGATCTAAACAAGCCGTGGCACTGTTTTTGTGACATCATGCAAACAGATGGATTTTGTGACGTCATGGAAAAAGAAAATTAAAAACAAAATAAGGATATTAAAAATTTTAAATAAAATGATTTATTAAAAAAAGTAAATGACCCATGTTTGAGAGTAATGCATTTAATTATACTGTATTTACTTAGTTATCTAAAATACAAATTTCACATTTCAAAATATCCCATCGGTTTTCGTGATGTTTCAATAATATAAGTGACGTAGTGCAAGGGCTTTGTATAGATCGCGTCGGCTTCGCAACACCTTCTAGACAGAAGGCCTGTTAACGGAAACTGCATACATTGATACATCATCATTATTCTACCTTTGTTAATCCTATTTCTACCAATAATCAGCCCTAAATTTGGTCGACTAATGATGATGGGTGCCATGGGTCCAGATTTTATTCCCATGGAAGATAATCCATGTCCCGACAGAGTTCTGATGGTGGAGGACTTTCTTCAAAATGAGGATATTCAACGCATGGAGTGGCCAGCAAGATCTCCGGATATGTTATTTGTAACAGATGATTGAATGGACTTACATTTAATAATAAGTTTACCCTTTCTACTTTCCTTCATTTTGGTTGTTAACATAATTCCACCTAGATACTAACCTTAACATATGTCCCCCTTCCGAGGCTAACAGAGTTTTTTGGTTTGTTGGAAACAATGAAGGTTGGATTGTTGTTAGACCTATCTTGATCAGGTGACTTTACAGTGCCGGAGCCTGTGTTTCTCGTTAGCCTCGTCCCGTTCTGTTTGAATCGGCCTCGGTGGCTCAGTGGTTGCGTGATCGCCTCTGATGCCCGATGACGCGGGTTCGACCCCGGCCGAGGACGACGAGGATTTTTCCAGGGGGAAAATCCTGAGATCACGCACTTCCTTCGGAAGGGAAGTAAAGCCGTTGGTCCCGTGTAGTCGTTTGCCGGCTGCACATTAAAGAACCCTTGCGAGGCAAAATTTGCGGCCCCTATAACGCCGTCCTGAAATGACCACAGCAGTTGAAAAGGACGTTAATACCAAACAAACCAAACCAAACCAACCGTCTGTATGACGTTTCCGTTATGAGGTCTTTTGTCTAGGTGGTGTTGGCCGAGGCCTGTCTTTCTTGTTGGCTTGTTGGGGTTATTATTGTTAGAAATACGAATAACAATGCCCTACTTAGATGATGCAACAATGTATGACGTTTCCGTGCACAGGCTTTCTCTTTAGGTGGTGTTGACTTCGAGGCTAACGAGAAAGATAGGCTCCGGCACTGAAAAGTCAACTGACCAAGATAGATCTAGCAATAATGAAGGTTGGGTTGTTTGCCAGACGACTATGATCAGGTGACTTTTCAGTGCCGGAGTCTGTGTTTCCAACACCACCTCTACTCAAAGGATATTGTTGATCATATTTCTACCAATAATAATCCTGAAATTGTCCCTACTATAGGTGATGTAATAATGTATGATTTTTCAGTAAGCAGGCTTTCTCTCTAGGCGGTATTGGTGTTTCTCGTTAGCCCCGTGTTGACTTAATGTGATATCACGCGAACGTCATGAGACAACTCTCCATTTTTAGCAGTGGTATTCTAAGGCCCGCCGCAAATTGAGAAAGTCACGTCGACTTGTGCGCTAGCGACTTCGTTTGACACCCATTGTTCATGCGCACGCATGACGTCAGATCCTGCCTTTTAATTTCATTTCCATGGTAGATTTTTCGGCTAACGCGAATGAATTGTTAAAAGAAGGCGATCGTCACGGGCGCGTGCTCCAATGTTTAAATGGGAAGCAACAAGTACCATTACGTTCATTCATGTCTCGTCAAAACAAATAGATCGATGCATCACATGCCACATGTTGATAATTCTAACGGACACGTACAATTGTCTTGAAAGATTCCACGACAAGTTGGTATAGCCGAGCTGATAAGTTGATCATGTGCTTGAAAGTATTTGAAAAAGTTAACCCGTTTTCATGTTACCATACAAAGGCGGGCGGACGGATAACGGTACGGTATAAGAATTGAGACCATGACTTGGTCCTCACAAACAATTAACAAATATTGTCTTTATTACTGTTATATTGATGTGTTAATTTATACACTTTGATTTGTCTATTGAAGTGTTTGCAACCTCTGGTACAGACCACTACGGCGCACGTTCAATCGCAAACTCACGCAGCATAAAAGGAAGATTATTCCATATTTCAATTGCGTTGTATGGGAAATGTTTTAACATAAATGGCAAGACTGTTTCTTTTAACTAGAATTTATATAGCCGAGTTTGTCTATAAGTATTTGCAGTTGCTAGCCATTGTTTAATGAAGGTAGCTGAATGATCAGTAAGTCTAAGAGCACAGACTATTTCAATTAGAAGACCTATTTTCTAATGGAGTACAGAGTTGGTAAATTAACTAAAGTGCACTGCTTAGTTACTGAGTCAAGTTTTGATAACCGGAAAGCATTTCTCATAAGCCGATTAAATGTCACAGACAACCGCTGCAAATTAATTTTCGTGGCAGTAGCCCAGAATAAATCATGATTGTACAAGTAAGGAGGGCTGATCGTGTTAATAAATTGAGATAACTCTTGGGTGGTTGCAAATCATCACACACACAAGCTCCTAATAAAGAAAATACGTCCTTCATGATGACTCTAAATCGAACATTGACAAATAAGATATTTTCGAAGCAACCCTCAAACTGAAATGCTTGAAGATGTTTGGCATTTCACCTTCCATCTATATTACTGAAATAGCGGCACAATATTTTTTCATTGGCTCTATTTAATAATTTCTGAAATGCGCACACCCATTTAGCATTTTTGGTGATTTTTTTTTTTTATTTTAAACAGTTAATACTTTCGCGAGTCTTATTTTCCTCTTCAATTGCGTCTCCGTTGATGCATTAAAAATGATCCAATTATTATATGAGCGTATCAAAACGATGCAATTAAGGATGAAAAATGCCCGATGGAGTGGTGGGAGCTGTGATGATGCCAGACGGCTTGGGGGCGGCGGGGGAAAGAGGGAGGGGCTGGTCAGGACGAAGAGAACTTCCGGGGATCCAGATGAGGAGTTGGTGAATGCAGTGTCTGCTCAAGATCTCTGTGTATGAAACACTGGAGGCTTATTCGATTACGTCCATCCGTTTACAATGACATTTGCAGCAGTCTCTCCTCCGTGCGTCCGTCACCAAAGTGAATTAGGCTTAGATAAATTGGGTGGTTGAGAAGTTACCAGCACTGAAAGACAGATGGCGCGTGTGTTGAGACTTCCGCTGAAACTACGTCATCGCGTATCCGGTTGCAGTTGCTTCTCCACATCCCTCCCACCCCCCGCTTATTACGGGGTCTGTTCTGCTTATTTCCTTTCATAATTAAGCCCTCACCCAGGTTGGAAACTCTGTTGCACTTAACGACTTCTGCTTTTGATTCTGAGCTCGATCATTAGATCACGTGAAAGCCTCGCAACTTGCTTTTATTACGAGCTTCTTGTACTCTTCTCGTTTCTCCTCGTTTAATGGATGTTATGAGGGGAGGGATAGGAAGAGAGGGTAGAAATGGATGGACCCCCAACAAGTAATTCCCTCACCGCCTCTCGCTCCCTGCTCCCGCTCTATATGATGCATTCCTAAAGCAATCGATCGGTCACGTGGATCGTCGTGTCTGTCCTGCCAGAGTACCCCCTTCCAGCCTCTTATCCCTACCCCCCCCATCCCCCCGAAAAAAGAAAAATAAAAGATCTTGTGCTGGCCTTAACCCACACACACACACTCTACTCTTCTTCGATTTCTCAGCACAAAGAATTAGATGCGAGATGAAACGCATTTTTATATCACTTTTATGATAAACAGAACACGTTAAGAAGTCATTTCAATCCACTTGTAAAACAATTCATATTACAAAGATGAATTGTAACGGTAGGAAAAAAGTAATGAATTAAGTTGCTTGTATTTTTATAAAGCTATTCTGCAAATATTTTTTCAGTTGAATACAACAGCGATAGCATCATCATCCTTCATTTAAAAACCCTTTGATAGGTGACATGCTTTATTAAGGATGCCTCAAACCTTTAAGATGAAAATTCTACAAATAGTAGAGCACTATAAACTGAGTAGTACGTATTTTGAGATGGGAAGCAATGAACGGAAATGCATATTTTTTGCACAAGTAATACGCGTGAGGTACGTGTTTGTAAGCTGCGTTCATTTTCAGAGCAAATAATTTATTTTTCCATAAATAACTTACAGCTCAGAGCAAGTGTCCATAGTGGCGACCACCAGTCCCAATATGTAATGCATTCTTTTTGCCGCACTCTAGAAAAGTAATATGTATCCCTGGCTTCTGTTGTTGCGCAAAGAGACGGGCAGCGTGGAACGTGGTTCTCAGTATTGCATAAGATTTTCGATAAAATTGCATCAATTCGAAATTTCACAATTTCACTTCTATTACTGGAAATTAACTGCCGTTACCTTTCCTTTCCTTGTATTTCCGTTTTCTTGTCTTTATGTGGCATCATCAAATTAGCTGATACAAGAATCTGAATCTTCCTCGACCAATCCATGAGCGTAGACAGGATTTATGTTGGAGGGGGGCAGGATGCCCACTCGGGGGAGGGGTGTTAAAATACATATTAAGAAACTGTAATGGTAACAGTACACCAAATACCAGCTCCATCTTTGAAGAGTGAAGCCAATACCAATATTTCAAATTTTCCCTGTATACGTTATTTCTACCAATAATCAACTATCTTTCTATAAATATAAAGAAGGATGTTTGTGGGTCTGTTTGTTTGTGGGTTTGTTTGTTTCTTATGCAAATCTACAGTTTTATTCCGATCTTGATGAAATTTTGCATACTTGACCTTCAAAGCATGAAGAAGGTCACGGTCTACCTCAGATTTCGAAAAAATAATAATTATTGATAAAAAATCGATATTCATGGTTATGGCAGGGCATATTAATGAGAAATATCTCATGACCAAAAATGCAAATAAAAGTTTGTGCAACAATAGGTATCAACAATGGTGTCAACACGCAATGCACCAATACAATGCAAGTATCAACAATATATGTCTCATGACCAACAATGCAAGGCAAAGTTTGTGCATTATAGAATTCAATGCATACAATTCCTGTTATTCAGTCTTTTCTTAGAAAAGAGAATTCTTAGTACTTAACAATTTCTTGAAAATCTTTAAAAATGATCAGTAACTGGAGATAATGAGTTAGCAGACTATTGAGAAAGAGTGAAAGACGATAGAGGAAGCACTCCTTTAGCTCCGTGGTGTATTGAGCAAATGGTAAGCAAGTAAATAGAAGAATCGGCGACCGCTAGACTACACAAAGTGATGAATGGCCAATTTTTGCTTCAAGACATCGAAAGAAGAAAGGAAACTGCAACAACATCAAGTGTATATCTGAAGTAAGATTACGTGAATAAAAAATTATTTAGACTAGAAGGCATCCTTGGAGAGGTCCATCCATTGCCGAATTTTCATAATTATCACCGAATATCACCGAAATGGGAGGATTTTTTTATTTCGGGCACATACGTGGCTGGAATGACGTGTTTCGGGCACATACGT
>JAHWFO010080782.1:181750-198747 GCA_023313115.1 Rhysida immarginata | reverse complement strand
TTTTTTCATTGTTGTGGCAAAAGAGTCATTCATTTATTCTTACATCACATTTATCCACATAAATTTTAGTACTTACTTTAATTTTATTGATAATTAGCTTCCGATTCTGCTTTCACATGTGACAATCTGCCTCCATAGGAAATAATCCATAGGAGTGAAATCCGATGATCGCCCTAGCCATGGAACAGGGCCTGGACTTCCAATTCTGTTGTCTAGAACATCATTATCGAAACGCGAACAACGCGAGGCATAGTGTTCAACAACTCTGGCAGCACATCGTGAATGTATACCAAGTAACATAGTCGGCAGGAGATAAGGTCTTTAGGTGATTGTTTTGCAAACTAGCGCCACCAAACGTCGACGCAGCAGGCAATTGGTTGCTCTGAAAACGAAAGCAGTTTAGATAAATTTCTTCACACGTATTATACCTCGTTCGGGATCTCGTGACGCCTACTATGCATTTCCGACAATTGGTTACTTATCCGTGTACCATTTTATAGAATTTTGACCATAAACGTTTAAGACACCATGCATGGATGCAAACATTGAGAACATCGTAATCTCTACGTGAGAAAGAAACTGTAACCACCAGAACAGCGTCAATTGTAAACAAATAACCACTTACTTTAATAAATTTTACATTAAATATACGAAGCATTTCACACTTTTGTATGCCATATCCCATTATGTCGGTTCGTGCTGATGCTGCACATCAAGATAGACACAGGGCAAACATATGGAAGCACGTGATAAAAGAACAAAATCTTTACTCAATATGATGTTGGAACGCCTTTGATATCGAAGATGGTGTAATTTCTCCTGGGAATGTCTAAAATAAGTCCTGGATGGTGGGTAATACGAGGTACGTCTAGAAAGAAAGTTCCGTTTTGTTGTACAAAAAAGCAATACACACAGAAAAAAAAATCATTGCAAAAAATTAAAAAAAAACCTCCATACCTTACTATTTTTCTACAGAGCTCCCTCCATGCTACAATTTTGAAGGTACTTAGCATAGCGGGGCACGAGTTTTTGTATCCCTCTTCATAAAATCGGCCGCCTGTGAAGTGACAACTTCTTTTACTCCGTCATCGTTGTTGATCTTCTGGTCGCTTTTACTTAGTAACTTTTATCTCTTTTTCACCTGAAGTCGTTCATTGGTGGCCAGAAATTCAAGATATGGAGATTTTTTTTGTAATAAATGTACCAAACGAAAGATACTTTCTGGACGTAACTCGTAGAGTCTAATATCATGCAGAAATTGTTCACGTCTCGCAGAAAGCATCTCTAACATGTAGGCGGAAACGAGCCCAAAACATTGCAAAATTATATTTAAAATTGGCTATAAGGGCTGTATTATATTTAGGTGCGGCGACTGAGAGCCCAGGGAAGGTGTTGCGTGCGGGTAGCTTATTCCTTAACGAGCTTTTTCTCGAAGGGTGGTAAATGCAAACGTGGAGATATGAGTGCTAAAAGCCTAAGAACTCTGGTTTATTCATTCGAAGTAAGGGCTCAATTGCACTATGGCAACAAGACAAAACCCAAGCAGTTGCTATTTTTGCACAGTAACAATGTCCAATGCAAGAGTTTGCGGGTCAGCATTCTCCCCCGGCTTGAAAGGGTTGGCTTTCACAACACTTGGATAAATTCATTAAAAAGATCACAGCGTGCTTAAATCAATAAAGTAATACAAAACAGTTTGCTTTGCAGAGCGGAAAACGCAAATTGAAATACAAAGCAGAATAACTTACTGCTAAGCGTGGGAAGGCTAAGCGAAAAACAAAAAGCAGAATAGATTAATGCTCTGTGGGAAAAGCAAAGCGGAAAAAAACCCAAAGCAGAATAGTTTACTTCCCTCTGCGAAAAAGCAAAAGCGAATTGTTTCAAGTGTTACTGCAATCTGTAACATCAAATAACGATGGATACAATTGCGAGCGACGAAAGTTAAGCTTCAAGCATGAAGAGTTTGGGACTACAACCGAGGAGAAAGACAATTGAAAAACAAGAAAAATATCAAAGTATGATGATTGTGATACACCACAGTCTCCAAGAACGACCAGTGTAGTTACGAGCGAGAAAAAAGCAGACATGGAGATACCAATGACTGCGCGAGACTGCAACCACAAAGGCGACTGTAGTTACGAATAAGAGAAAGCAGACATCGAAAAATGATGAGTGCGCGAGACTACAACTTCTGAAAATGAAGATTGTAGTTCCGAGCATGCTATCTATCATCAAAGGTGATGAATTTAGCTAAAGCCAAACGAGAATTCAAAGAAATCATCGAGAAACGACGATGATATAAATTTCCTCAATAGAAAACTTACAGCTAATAAAGAGTACAAATACAACAAAAAATATGCGAGTAGATTTTCGATAGGAAATATTGTAAATACAAACGAGCGATTAATCACAAGTATAAGATAACGTGTGACCAGTGGCACCTGCTGGTGCATTAAAGATTGTAACTGTTGTGGCAGTGAACATTGGTTTGGTGGCATCGGCAATGGACACTGGCTCGATTGCATCTGCTTCCGAGATGGAGCCCGATTCAGTGACAACTGTTGTTTCGTTGGTTGCTGACACGGAATTTGATACAGTTGAAACTTCTGTGCCTGATGCCCATTTTGCTAAGATGGCGTTTGATTCACTAATGTTTGTTGTTGTAATTGCTGCGAAGATGGCGATTATTGAATTTGCTGACATCTGTTGATGTGGAATCGACACAGAAACACTCGATACACAACTCTGGGTGTGCAATTCAATGGTTCATCATCTTGTAGAGGATTTTGATCTGAATTACAATTGGCAGCAGCAGACGATTTCATAGAAGAAACAGGTTTAGTCTGAAACTTTGAATTAGTTTAATACACCAGTACTCCCGATGAAGAGTCCACGGATGGAGTAGTTGGTTTTTGAGTAGCACTGCCAGCGTTCTTAAAATCGCAATCGCTCATCGAAGGCGAGGCCCTGGAGGAAATAGTATTATTACCAAATTCCAGAAATAAGGTCCATGGTAGAATTGTTAAATGAAGACAGTTCTGTAGCTGGTATCTTCTGGTTTCGCACTACACGAAGTGAGATCTGTTGCGAATTTAGACTGCTGAGGCGAGACTGAACTCGTAGAATGCGTCCAACTTGTTCATGCATAATTGACATCTCCGAATAGTCAGTAATGAAATCCTCCTTTGCTGATAGCTCGAGGAGGTTACGAGTGTCTAATCAGCTATCGATTTTACCTTGTGGTTGCAGCAAGAAAGTTCTTCTGCTGGTGAGCTTCTGTTGGTGTAGTAACGTACAGGATTTTATATGCTGCATCGTTGATTTCTTGCAGTTCATGCATGAGAATTGCGATAGTCTCCTTCGTTTCTGTAAGATTCATTTCTATACTGGCCAGCAGAAAATCGAAATAAATAAAAAACAGAACACTTAACTCAGAAACTTGAAATTATGCATCGTATTTCTCTTAATGAGCATTGAGATACTGGGTGAGTGAAAGGAAAGTTGAGCAAAGCAAAGTAAAGCGGAGTAAGCGAAGTAAAGCGGTATCAACTGTCCAGTCCAACTCAGAATGCGGGCGAAATAAAATATCCGTATCACAATGAGGACGAAGCAGGGATCCGGCTTGACAAAGCGAAAGACCATGAACCACAATCCGGGTGAAGCGGGGAAAATAAAGCATCCGGCTCGAAGGACCAAAATGTGTTGCGTGCGGGTAGCATAAAGCCCAGTGGCTTTTTATATGCTAAAAAGCATATATTGGTTTCGCTCTGTTTGTGTGTCTGTCTGTCTGTCCGTCTGTATGTCCGACGATTACTCGAGAATGCTTTAACTTTTTCAAATTCTGTTTTCACTATTCGATAGAGACCCATCCTGAGCTCACCTGATTAGTTTGTGATTGAAATCGGTCTAATACTCACGTGACTATTAAGACCCAAACCCCCTCCCCCCATTAAATTTTTTATTGGTAATATAAGGCATGTAATATGTCATTCGAACGGGAATGACGAGCACAAGATGAATAAGACATTCTTTTCGATTTTCGAAATGCTGTGTCCGAGAAAATGACTCCCAAAAAGTACTTCAATGACCCCTTATTACGAGCTTTAGCTAAAGCTATATACACGTATAAGAACACAAGCTTAATCGGTACCTTTATGTGTCCGGCCGGCCATCGTTTGACGATAACGTGAAAATGGAAGAACTTAACTGCGATATATCAACTTTTGATGAGCTCTCGTGGACCCCTTCAAGCACGTGCACTAATGTTAAGAATGTAAACTTAGGGCATGTAATATATCAATCGGTTCGTACTGATGAGTCATAAGTGAATACAGTGTTACTTTTTGTTTATCACTTAAGCATTGTTGATGGCAGCTTGGAGCACGTGCTCGTTAGGAAGCTTTGTCGATGCATGTGGTCATTTAGTTTTAAAATTCAGTGCTGTTAGGCCTATTATTAAATGTGGGTAATTAATGTTAGGGCGATTGTTAAAAATGGCTCATTAATGTTAGGCATATATTTAAAAATGACTAAATGTCAGACCTATTATCGAAATGGCTAATTAATGTTAGGCCTATTGTTAAAAGTGGCTAATTAAAATTAGGGCTATATTTAAAAATGATGCGAGTGTGGATAGAATCAAAGGAATTTACGAGGGGTGGGGCATAAGTCATGGCAACTATTTTTTTTTTGTGAGAATTCGACCGTGAGTGGAAAATGTGAAATATATAGATGAAAGGACAAGGAATGGAGGAAAGGTATGGACATTTAACAACACGGAAATATTTTGCTCTTCATGTTTATTAAGGTAGTTGATATAACGTTACAACTTTCATGTTCCAGAATCATTACAGCACACATATCCATTCTAAAGGGCCTCAAAGTAGTCCCCTGAACGTTCACAGTACGCTGCCAACGATATGACAGGCGCCCATATCATCTGCTTCACCATTTCTCTCACCATGTGGAAATCTGGTCACCTCCTGTTGCACAATAAGAGTGTTTGCAATGTCCATTCGTGTCCGAAGCTGTCTACCACGTAATGGTTCCTTACCGTCCGTATAAGGTCAAAATCACATGGAGAAAAGTCCGGAGAGTATAGTGGGTGCTCCAATTCGTACCAAAGCCAGCGGAGACTGGCTATATTGATATACGAGCGTTGTTCAACTCGGGTTACATCCATCCTGCACGGCGGTTGACTAAAAACTGATATAACATTGTTCTCAATGCAACAAAAGGAAATCACAGAGCCATCTGGTGTTGTGGAAATATACTATGAATGAACGGTTTCCTCGAGACATATGACATTTTGTGATACCATCCCTTAGCTATGAGAAAAAAAATAGTTGCCATGACTTATGCCCCAACCCTCGTGTATTATTTATTTAAACCAACTGCAAGTAACAGTGAAATATTCAAATTTAAATTACATCTGCGTAACTGGTAAAGCTCCTTGGAATGATTACAAGATTTTCCCAGACAATGTTTTGCAACAATGATTTTTCTTTTTCGGTAACTTTGATTAAGAAGGGATGAACTGCTCTAGCAGTGGAAAGAACATTTAGACGTGCTAGCATTTCATTTCTCATTTCGCACGTGTTTGAAAGGATTCGTGTAAACGCTGCAATCGACTACGTAAATTCACATGCAGTTTTCGCCATTGCTGTATATAAAATATTACTGTAATATTAAGCAACAGATTTTTATATTCTTCTTTTCAGCATATTTGAAAATCGTTTTACGCGTTATATTCTTGTTCCCTAACGAGCTTTTTCTCGAAGGGTGGTAAATGCAGAGATATCCGGGAAGAAATGTGGAGATATGAGTGCTAAAAGCCTAAGCAACTCTGGCTTATTCATTCGAAGTAAGGGCTCAATTGCACTATGGCAATAAGACAAGAAAACCCAAGCAGTTGCCATTGTTAAGCGGGTTTCACAAATAAAAAACTAGCGGCGGCGGCGGCGGCAGCGGCGCCGCGAACCTCGCGGATCCGCTTCCAAAAGCGGCAGAATAGTTGGTGATAACCGCAATCGCTTCTCGTTTCACGAAAAAAACTAGCGGCACAGCAAGCGTCTGCATCTGCTGCTGCAATCCTATTGGTAAGTGGTTATGACGTCTATACAAGTCACAACAACAACAACAACTCCTGGGTTGTCCGCCTTGCAGTGTTCATTCTATTGTCGACTAAAATGGAGTCGGCCAACTTGCAGGTTCAAACTGCTTCTAAGGGCCGAATCACTAGGCGCTGTAAGAGTCGAGTCGAGTAAAGTTTCCTACTCCAGCGACCGCATTCAAGGGAAGATCTGCCCTCATCTCATCATTAACGCGTTATACTGGAGTGTACAGAGAGTTTGCCACTCCAAATTTCAAGTGACCAATTTTGGCCACTTGAGGAGCGAATTCTCTACTCCACCTCGCTGATCTAGTGAAACAGCATTGCAGCCATTTTATCGCTTCGTAATAAAAATGTCATGCCATTGCAATGTTTCTACTTCAGCGCGAAAAACGAACAAGTTATAGAATGCCTTTAATTGAAAGGTATCATTATATCTTGTTGCGAGATACCGTCGTATTAAAAACGTATTAAAACCGTTCATTTTGAAATGGGCTCCATACAGGAGGAGTTCAAACGAATAGAGGCAGGGGGAGGGAAGAAAAACTGCTGTGGCGAAATTCAGACTATGCGTATTATGTATGCCTTTATTATTTTATAAACATGCATGTATATTTTTAAATTATATGCGCGTTCTAACATTTATGCTATTAAAAATTATTACTATTTTATACGAAACAGTATTACTTCATGTATTGATATGAAGCAGTGTTTAAAAAATTTTCTCGTTTATTTTATTAAGCTTATGAACTTAATTAGCCTAAAATGAATATTTAAGAAATGTAAAATGATAAAATATATTTAACTATTTAATAATTTTTAAGGCAAAAAATTTTTGTTAAATAAGCTTTATTTGTGTAGGCAACATTAAACAAAAGATTTTCTTTTCTACTTCCTTGTTTCTCAGAAGTTGATTCACTCCTTTTCATTGACCTATGTCCTCCATTGTTATTGCCTAGAAACGTGACGCTTTCCATGCGAAAATTTCGTCACTTTCGTTAAAAATATCCTCAAACCCATGACTGGTTTCTTCAAGGAAGGGATCAAGCAACACTCATATGAGGGAAGACGGTAAATGCGTTAATGATTGGAATCTGGGTTTTTCGAGTAGCCCTTGACCTTCAGCCCTTGATCGAGTGTCATTTGTCACTCTTTCGAGGGCTAGGCTAGTGATTCGGCCCTAAGTCTTTATACTATGTCTGTGCGTGGTTCATGCTTTTAACTTCTCGGAATTTACGTGTAATTCAGTTTTTTCGAATGGTTGAGCCACTGGTGCTGCTGCCGGCGCGGCCGCCCAGGTTCAACCAGAGACGTTTGTAAAATGACTTTTACAAATGTCTCTGGGTTCAACACGCCGAATTCGTCCGCAAGCTCTGCGACGACGCGCGGCAGCCAACCGCTCGGTTCGATTTATTTGTGAAATGGTTTGCGGTGCGCCGCTCCAGGCAAACGCCGCGACTCGCCCAGATCTGCACGCCGCAAGGAATTTTTGAAACCCGTTTTACACAGTACCTATTTCCAAAGCAAGAGTTTGCGGCGCCAACACTTAGAGAAACAGTATCTGCACTCCAAATTGAAGCTTGTTATAAAACGACCGTTTCCTTTTAAGAATTTAAGAATCGTTTTAAAAAACAACGGGAGTGCTTCTTGTCGAGCCTAAAGCACTGTATAAAGAATTTGCTGCAAAGAAGAGGCAATCATCGAATCGAAATAGGCGTCAAAATGGCTGCCTGGCACGAAATGTCCATACTTTCTTTATACAGTGCTTTAGTCGAGCCTTTTTTAAAGCGCCATCTATTATGAATTTAGAGAAATATTCGTAATGAATGTTGCCAAAGTTACACAAATTATTTATGTCATTTCGATCAGATTTTTATTAGAGATAGCTTTGAATTGAAGCAGTTCTCGACTTACACGAATGCGAATAAAAAGTATGAGTAGCCTATTGTCTTAACACTAGAAAAGCATGCGCAGCACGAACGTTTTAAAAAACGTGTAGCTAAAAAGGAGAAATTCTCCCGTTTTCCGTTTTAAGCTTTTTAGTTCCTTAAAAGAAACGTGACGTCACATTTCTAACACGAAAGGGCTGAAACGGCTAAAACGACCAATTTGGAGTGCAACTAGTGTTTGCACCATTGCTTGCACATGTTCGGCCGAAAAATTTGAACAAAGTCGCTCGCAGTGATTTTACCTTTTAAGATGATTGTGGGGACTGGAGAATATCAAAAAATGCTGACCCCAACATTTATTGCGTCCCCACCATGCTTTATCATTGGCACAAGACAATCTTGGTGTTCACTACACGTAATCATCGCCTGGTGGTTGGGAACAGTGTGAATCTCTATTCAACAGACCATGTATTTAGCTTTCCATTGAACGATAGTCCACGATTTATGGGTATTCTAAGCAATAATATTAGTCCTTAGTGATTTGACAATTGCAGATCATCCGTAAATATATTGCTTATAGAATTCCCTATATTCAGTCTTTAAAAGCACGGGTTTTATAAAACTGAGATTGAGCTCTGCAGTAGTGTTTATTATTCCGAGTCACTACTTCACCATGTCCTTTTGTCTGATTCAGTCAGTTGACAATGCTTATCAGATGATACTTTCCCGGAAACTATATGGAAATTGTCAAACCTTGGACTTGTACCGAGCGATACCGCAAATAAATTAGCAACTTCAGCCACGGAGGCGCCAGCTATGCGTTTCCATTTTTACTCAACTCCTGTATGCTTACATCTTCATCGAATTTCTCCTACCGTTGTATAAAATAGCCTAAGCAACATATTTCATGTATTTATTAAAAATATTTTTAAACTTTTTATTCTTGAGAAAGTAATAAATTCAAATTGATCCAAATCTTGGAATCAATGATATTAATAGATAATTTGGTAATGATGTTAATGGAAAAATTCCGCAACCTGGATTCAAACCAGAGATCATGTGTGTCACGCTCTTTGCCTCTACCAACTGGGCTATCGTGGAAACGGAAGAGCAAAGCTGTCTCCAAGTGTTCTAAAGACTACAATCTAGTCAAGATTAAAGCCCAATGATATGACAGCACCCGGTTAACCTAACTAACCATACCTTATGCTTGGGGCATTGACTGCAGTTTGAATTTATTATTGTGCTTTCGCATGGCTCTTCACCAGTGCTTTCTGGGTTTGGAAAGGAGTAATTCCCGATATGATGTATGGATTTGCTGAGGGTATTCGTGCTGAAGTGCGACGACTGTACGCAGAGAGGTTTCCACAACGACATCTCTCCAATGAAAAAA
The DNA here is from genome assembly GCA_023313115.1 of Rhysida immarginata. Lineage (NCBI taxonomy): Eukaryota > Metazoa > Arthropoda > Chilopoda > Scolopendromorpha > Scolopendridae > Rhysida > Rhysida immarginata. The sequence continues at coordinate 189,353 of JAHWFO010080782.1, read as the reverse complement.
AAAATTCAACGTTTGGATGAACGTCTCAGGGAGACAGGATCTTGCAAGATAAAAACGAAAGATCGCGATGGGTCACCATTGGTCCGAACAACTGCGTTAGAAGAAACCGTACTGTAACACGTCGAAATATATGCTGGAGACAATACAGAAGAACTGCATGAGAGAAGGTATCAATCATATGACAATCTCGAACATTTTAAAAGTAAACCTGCTGTATCTCTACCATCTGCTGTTATCACATTTTAAAGTCATTTTTCTCGAAACGTATGCCAGCTAATGAAAAACTTCCAAGGACATTTCCGTCCTATCTTGTACTTAGACACGATTCTCCAAGTAGTGTTCAACATTTAATTTACACCTTGTACCTTATCTTGACAACAGCTTAATTTTTACTGCATCATGTCTATATACATGTAGATATTAGATGGTAATGAGATTGCTCGTAATTAACAGATTTTATGGCCATCAAACGTATTTTAAATTTGAAAAGTCGATTTTTAGTCTCTGTGACAGCTATAAGCACATAAATGTCCACTTTAAAACACTGAAAGGGAATAACGCCTTTGATAACGATGTTTATAATGTAAAGCTTGTGCCTTTAGATTGAACTTAGCATTACTGAACTAATACAAAAATAATTAGGTGATTAGACTTTTGTAACTATCTTAAAGTAAGCTGGAGTATAAGATAAAAACTATAAGAGTTACATGGAGTCGCACATTTATTATTTCAAGCTTTTTTCAAGTGAATTTTGCGATTTTTTTTTAAATTGCGAGGAATGAAAAAGAAGGCTGAAATTATTAAAGACGAATGTTCAACAAAGCAGGCTTAAACTTTCAAATCTAAATTATCTCCCGGGCCTCATCTTTTCGACATAGCAGGCTGAAAGGATATTTTTAAGAGTTATTTGGGAAACAAAGTAGCAGTTTTATCTTACCTTATTTCTTTCTGTTTTTTTTTTTTAAGTTTTTCGTTAAGAGCGTGAAAATTACGCATACCAATTTGGAAATCAATATCATAAAAATGTGTAGTGAAGTATACCCGCAATAACAGGGTTATTCAAAAGATAAAGCCGATTTCAAATATTTCTTTCAAATAAATTGTAAAAGAAAAACAAATTCCATATATCATTGGATAGAAGAAGGTTAAAAGTTTAAAAAACCCGATTAGAAGTTCTATTCAATGTCACTTAGAGGCATAGTTTCTTGTTCCTAGGAGAAATCGTTTAGTGTGCCGCAGTTTGTGAACTGTCGAATCTTTGTTCAAGTGCAATGGAATTCAATCATGTGCGGAATATGTTTCTATCTTTCACAGTTTGACTTTAACGAATACAGTAATTGAAATCTGCTCCATCTTTTTAAATAACCCTGTACAATAAGACCTGGTTTGCCTTTTCCAGTATTACCATTCGATAGCTTGATTATTTTCTGTTTTCAAGTGAGATTCAATTTCCAAACGCGCAGATATCACTAAATCAGGATTACTACTATTGAAGGCCCCAAAGTAAGGTGGAACTCTGGTGCTCTTTATATGAACCTCTAATACAGCTCAGTAAATTTGGAGCTCATGCTATTGTTTCTATCAATAAAATTGTAGAGACTTTACAATAAAAGGACAATTTTCTCGTAATACAGGATGAAAATAAACACGCTTATAATACTTCTACCCCCTCCCCCCAGTTATTGCGGGTATACTTCACTAAACCTTTTAAAGATACACAGTAGTAACAAAATACATTTTCTATGCAATTAATGTGAAAGAAGGCTAATAAAAGGGTATACATGACATTACTGCAGAATAAACAGTGACAGAAACGCATACTTTGATATATTAGCACAACTTTTGGAACCACAATGGGTGTCTTATGGAATTATAGACAGTATTGTCCTCTACGGCCCGAAAAACTATTCAACAGCCAGTAGCCGCGGTAGTAATTCACGTTTGAATCAAAATGATTAAAGAGTAGTTGTTACTGTTTTTTTTTTTTAAAAAAAAATGCTAGTTTTTTTTTTTGTTTGTTTTTTTTTTTTGGTGAAATATTTAATTATTGCATTTTTCAAGAAATTATGAAAGGAAGTTAGAAACAAGGATTAGATGCCTTGTTATTCTTCATGTAAATTACCCATTTTAGTATTAATAGGGTTTTTTAAATAAAAAGGGTTTGGCGGTATTATTGACATATTAATCGGTAGGCCGCGAGCATCTTTCCTTAATTTGTAACTCAACTTGTATGCCATTTACTTCAGTTTGCGTTTTGTAATACGTTGTTTGCAAATATTCAATGCTGTGGATTTGATAAACTTCCAGACAAAAAAATAGTAAGGGGGATGCCCAAATCTCTTGGCGAGCCACGACCAATCCATCTACCGGGAAAAACGGGACAGGTAGTCACGAACGATTGTGTTCTAATAGGAGGGGAATCGCCAGAATTGTTCGCAACTACCTATAAGTCCCACTTTTCCCGGTAGATGGATTGGTCGTCAAGAGTTTTAGTATCCCTCTTACTACTTTTTTGCCGGGAAGTTTATCAAGTATAAAATTTATCAGGTGAGGATCAACGTCATTGAACATTTGAAAACACCGAATTACAGCCGTAGGCTATTGCACTAAAATTACACGAGCAGCTATGTTGGAGATAGTCTTTCAGGTTGTAGAGGAGTTCTGGGGGCTGTGTCCAGAAATGCAAGATGGGCAGGTTGAAGTTTATTAAATATGCATCGCGTTGTGCGATTCTGTAATAAAATATATTTTCGTAGTAAACGACTCCATAGTCACCCGGTGCTTTCCAAAGTATCTGTTAACTATTATTGAAAACGCGTGAGAATGAAGATTAAAAAATTTGTGATTGTTATATTGGAATATATAACTCAGCCGATTCGTTAATTTACTAGTTCTTTGGGAAAATATTCCTCCTCCTTCCCGGAACAGAAATTAATCTTTTTGGAATGGGAGCAACGGAAAAACATTAGACTGCCCTTTTCTGAACTTGAGTCAATTATTCTCGGGGAAAAACAAGCCGACATCTGAGAATATTCCTTTTAAAAATAAGATCTAGTAAAATACAAGAGAATGAGTAGGGCGAGCAGAAAACGCGCTGTTGAGGAGTGCTCCTCTCATGTTTCATTTTTTTTCTTTTTCCAATAGCGATCTCCGGCAAAGTTCATTTCAATTAACTTCCGAAAACTAAACGAGACAAAGACAACAAGATGGTGAAGGAAAGAAGGAGAATTAATTTAAATGGTAAAATTTTATTTTGTATTCGAATAACTGGGGGATAGGATAATAGGTGCAAAATGTGAAAGGAGATGACGGGGAAGGGAGGAGGCGTGGGAAGGAGCGCAGGCTGCGGAAGGTTTTTCTCCGAGAATGTGACCTGTGTTGCGGGGCGTAATCCGCCACCCATGATCCCTGGCGGAGGCCCCGTGACACAGGGGATCATTTTTCCCCTTTTCACTCTAGTGGGACGCCGCTCGCCCCGTCACCACGGCAACCTTACAAAACGAACAAGATTAGGGGGCAAGATCAGTTACTTACACGGCAAGGCTGAGGCGAGATAGCAAGAAAAACGAACGGCAAGGAAAAAGGAGAGAGCGGCAGAGAGATTGCACTTTGCCAAGCAACGATTTTCGGTTGCTACCAACACACAAGCTTTCCGGTTGCCAGGCGACGGGGCGCTCGCACCATCGAATCTCCGCCAAAACGGATTGTGGGGGTTTTGGGCTCAGGATGAACAGGCGTGGGCGTAATGGAAAAAAGAAAATCCAACTTCCACTCTCTTCCACCTCCCATACCTATCCACCCTCACCAACAACCCCCACACCATTCGTTCCTGCAGCTCGTGGAACAGGGGTCCCATTGAAAGAACTTCTCAGTCACAACACATTCACCAAACCTTAAAAACCCCCTCCCTTACTTCCCCTTGTTCGTCTACTTTTACTCCGACTTGTTCTCATCTGTTGTTTCGTACATTTAATTCAACCTCTCTCGACTTAGCCTTTTATTCTTGACTTTTCTCATTTCCTTTTCCACCCCCCGACAACAGCCCCAATCACTGGCTAAAGTGTCAATCACTAATCCCCGACCTATAAACAAACGAATAGGGAATTTGATGGGTTGGTTTTATCAGATTAGAGTATTCTAACACTAGATGAATAGGCCTAATGAACGTGCTCCGCTCTCCCATCCTCCTACCAGGAAGAGGAAACAAAGGCGGAACGACGCTACTGCTCTTCTGCTTATTTGCTTCACATTGTTCTTTCCTCACCCTCTTTGCTTACTACACTTTACTTCAAACCGTGGTGAGAGTTATAGAAGAGCCTCCTACTCCTCATGCTCGAACACAGAATTCTCTTGTGCTTCTCTTTGCAGGGAGATGACGAAAACAACGTCACGATATACTTCTTGCACTTCAAGTTCTATTTTTAATCCAAAGAAAAATTTATCTGATTGTTGAGAAGACTTTGTATAATTCAATAACTCTTTCATTATATGTGATGGAAGTATTTGTTTTTTGTTTGGAAATTTATCAGGATGATTAAAAAGTTCGTTCGTATTTTTACCCATAATAAAAAGCTCAAACAGATGACAAACAAAACAAAAGTTTAATTCATCGCAGTGAATCCCATCGTGATCTGCAGCTTACCGCCGTCTTTGCACCAAGAGCTCAATTCTGCGCTGGTACCGTTCGAGGAGTTCGAAGGCAATAAACTCTCAGCACCCCTTCTCGAAGACGTCCATATAGTTGAACCTGGAAGTCATGGTCTGGAAGAAGTGAAAGGTTAAGTTAGGCCCATCAGTTAGGCATATCTGAAACAAACTGAAAGTGCAACAACCTCTCGAAATTTCACCCAACACACAGCACGGACCTGTGTTCGAACTACCCGCATTTGACAACTAGTTCCAACGCCTGTCCGGGACTTAGCCAATAATTTGAAACAAAGCCAATGACAGAAGCGGATATCGCGAGATTATCCAGCAGTTGCTTGCAGAGATCCACTCGTTGTTTGTGCCTAGGCCTGGAGATGCAGATTTGATGATGTTTTGGGAAGGGTGCTGCTCTTTGACCAGTTTGCACCGTACGTTCATTGACAGACCCTGGCCTTCGACATCGTTGATTTCTTTCGTCTCTGCCTTCCGCTCACAACTTTTTTTTCCCAAAGGTAATGCAAAATGGCCCGAATTGCGTGTTTTTCGTTAGACATATTCATCCTCAACGAAAAACAAAAAAGAGTTGAATGAAACAATGCAAATAACAACAAACTTCTCTACAGCTATAATAGAAAATTAAAGATGTAACGTTGAGGTACAAACTGCCAAATATAAGCTCTTAAATTACCAACGATAACGATAACATGAAATAAGAGAGAAAAATGTTAAAGTAGCCAATAACATAGACGAACGAACGGCAGAGGTCCTTTAAAGTAAATTTCAATTTAAATTAAAACTTGGAGAAGGCATTTTATACGGAGGGAATATGATGTACATCAATCGCTAAAAAGACTCTCTGAGCTTAAACTTGTAAACACATACAAAGGAATGGCCGCACTTAATAACCTGGGATTTAATTTATTCATGCTGGATCGTGTAGGGGACGGTCAGTGACGACCACCCACCAAGGACTTCATAGATGTTCCATGAATTTTTTAAAGTTTTTAATGATACGTCATTTTAAAAATATGGTTTACAATTGTTATGCTTTTTTTAATCTTTTTGCTCGATTTTCATTAATTTTTATTAAATTTTTTAATAAAATTTTGAATTTTTGACAGAGAACTACCTTTTAAAGCAAAGTATACGTAAGTAAACATAAGTTAACAGTTCAATCTGGTTTTTTGGTTTTGTTAATTTGTAACATTTGTAGTGCTTGTTCTCCCGTGAGCCTACAGAATTGTTTGAATTCATCTGGGCATTGATTCCACAAGTTGTCCACATTTTTTGTCAACTGTGGTTGATTATTGGACCAATCGTTCTAATTTGTCCAAAAGATGTTCTCTTGCAAGAATGTATATGAATACAGTAAGCTCTTAAAAAGACATCAAGAATAAACACAATTCTATTCTCGTCTACATTTGAACATTTTAAACATTATAACATAACGCACCTAAAATGCTCACAAGAACCACTTGGTTTCTTCTGGGCATGAATTCCGGAAGATGCCTGGAACATTCCGTGGAGATGTGGACCTATATATCAGTTCAAAGTTGCACTGCAGTAGTCTGTTGCAGCTGTGAACGTCGTAATTCTCGTTCTAATTTGTCCAAAATTTATTTACTTAAGTTAAGATGGAGTGTCTATACTCACCAATCAATGGTTGCAAAATCTTTCATGTCTTCTAACCACTCGCTGACAAGACGGACCTTATAACTTATAGCATTGTCCTGCTGAAAGATACTATGACTCTGCGTGAACACAGTTAGCACGAAAGGATGCTCGGCCATGAAGTTTTTTATATTCTGTAAACGTTTGGCGTAAATTAAAAAACCTAGACAGTTCAAGAAGTGATTTCATAAGCCTTCACGTGCTACACCTTCCTGATACTTTTACTTCACACTTCGACGGAATCCACGACGGAAGACACCGAGGCAAGGACTTGCTGTCAAGGGAGCTCGAATATCGCGCAGAAAACAGGTTCGATCCCATCTTGAGTTGGATTTTAACCAGTTTTCTGCTCGATATTTGCGCTTCCTTGATCTCAGTCCCATGTCGTCGATATCTTCCGTCGCGTATTCCGTCATAGTGTAAATGCGGCCTCATGCTGGCGCCAGACCCTAACACTCTCCTCCGCGCGGAACAGTTGGAAATGAGTCCCATCAGACCAGGCAATCTGAAAAAATAAGTTTAGTAACTCCATGTAATTCGTGAGTCAATATGAACAATATTTAGAATTCTTCTTTCATCTCGTAATTTCAACATCCGGTTTGTATAGCAGTTTACTCGACTGAATGCAGCAAAATCGTTATTAAATAACTAAGAGCTATTTAGTGTTTACCTTATGCTCCAGCTAGTTTTGAGACAGCAGCAAAAGTCGACTCATCTAATTATTCTTGTGTTTGTTTATTAATGACAATTTCAATCTAGGCATAAGTTTTACATTACAAACACCGTTATCAATGGCGTTATCGCTTTCCAGTGTTTTAAAGTGGACAATCATGCGCTTTCCGCTGTCAGAGAGACTAAAAAGCGATATTTCAAAATTAAACATTAAATACGTTTGATGGCCGTAACAATCAGTTAATTACGAACAATATTATTAAAAATTGAGCTGAACATTTTTACTTCGTGACAATGTTGTTAAAAATTGAGCTGAAAATTTGAAAACATTACTGGCCTGTTTCGTTTGCTTGGCAGTATCAATATTACAATTCCTAGACAAGTGAACATATGCGAATTTCGCTTTCTGATGGAATATTTTGCTAAAAGTTCCTCGTCGTCGAGTTGCAAATTGTAGATTTTCGACGTCGAAGGGTGGGAGGAATAACCTTTTTATTTCTGAATTAAATTGTCTCTTAAGAAACTAAGATCATCTATGTTTAAAATTATTTTAATTAAACACAAAAAAAATATGTTGCTTAGACTATTTTCTACTATTTTACGAGATTCGATG
>JAHWFO010080782.1:136535-181740 GCA_023313115.1 Rhysida immarginata | reverse complement strand
AAAAAACCAAACTTTTAGCGGACACATGTACAGATTCAGAGATTTGATGGTCACTAACACTTTTTGCGAATGTAATAACTTTGAATTTCTTTGGCATTGGGAGCTTGAATGTTTCACATCTTACTCGCTTCTACGGATTCAGGAGTGTAGAGGGATACCCAGGATCCATCGCCTGTCTTAACCTAAGATAAAGTTGAGGTATATGAATGACAAGTAAATTTACAACATACATTTGCTTCTCAACTTTAGAATAAACGAAAGAAAAAGAATTTATAATGAAAGTGCATAAATTTGAATGTGACCGTGCTTCAACGTTGCTGAAACAATAACAACTAATGGAATGGCATACAATAAAAAGCAGATTCTGGAAAGTCCAAAATTATTAAGGCAATTCGAGAACATATTAACAAACTTCTTAAATTCGATAAAAATAAAAGTAAATATATTATTAATTTTTAATTTAAATGTGGTTAGTCTCCTTTTAATGGGGAAAATCGTAAAATTAAAATTTAATAAAAACAAAAAAATAAAGTCACCAATCTTGAAAAACGATGAAGAAACTTGTGAGATGGAAGAAAACTTAAACGATGTAGTCTATTGAAGATGTTGTTGATAGTAGAAATAAATTTAGTCTATTGAAGATGTTGTTTATTGTAGAAATAAACTTAGTCTATTGAGGATGTAGATGAAGTCTTGTGAAGATAGCAGAAAACGATAATCTTGATGGAAGTGTTAGTTTTAAAATACAGATGAAACTTTGAAGAGGGTGATCCAAATATTTGGGATAAAATTTTAATAAAACGTTTTCGAGAATATTTCTCATCATCAGTAAGATAAAACATTTTTGAATGGTGAAAACAGTTGAAATAAGAATTTAACAATTGATAAGAAAAACAATTGATATAAAGATGATGAAGCTAAGTTGGTTGTAACTGTTGGTTATGATTGTTGGCTATTATATACTAGGGTAATTGTTGTTTAAAAGTAGTGTCCATTTATTGTTTATCTCTATTGATGGTTTGGCTAAATTTTTGTTATTTGTAATGATATTTATTGTTTCTCTAATTAATCTTTTTTTTATAATTTTCTTTTTTTCCAATGATTTTTGTGTTATTCCAATCTGGTGTGTGGTTTTCTTTGATACAATGATTTACTAAATGGTTGTTTTTGTCTTTGTTGCGAAGTGCTCTTTCATGTTCTTTTAATCTTATTTCTAATTGTTGTTTAGTTTGACCTGTGTAGATATGTTCACAATTTTTACATGGTATTTGATAAATTATATTTCTAGTGTTCCATTTTTCTTTATTATTTTGACATATTTCTTTGAAATCGATATTTGTGTTATTATTTTGATTGATTGTTGTTTTTAGACTGGTGGTGGTTATTAATGTTTTAGTAATGTTATTTGTTATTTTTGGTATGATTTTTATGTTTGGTTTGTGGAAAATTTTATTATTGTATTGTATTGAATATCTTTTTTGTTGTTCTTGTAGAATTGGTATGGTTTTTGTTGTATTGTTTGTAAACGCATCTACTAAAAATTTGTCTATTAAAGTTATTGGATATTTGTTTTTTATTAGGTTCAGTTTAAGTTTTTTTAAATTTGTAGGAATATATTTCGGGGATGTAAGATTTTTTATTCTTTGTAAATATTGTTTAATAGTGTTAATTTTTTGGTGTGGGGGTTGTTGTGATAAGTAATGTTGTATGTTGTTACCTTTTGTTGGTTTTTCATATATCTCAAAATCTAGATTATTTTCATTTTTTATAATGTTTATATCTAAAAATGTGATGCGGTTGTTGGTCATGTTGTTGTGTGTAAATGTTTTTATTAAATTTTAATTTTACGATTTTCCCCATTAAAAGGAGACTAACCACATTTAAATTTAAAATTAATCATTTAAACTCTTTTGATCAGTAAATATATTATAATTTGTGTCTGATATCACCCATTGGAAATAACTTTGCCAACATAGAGCCTCAATAGCAGTCATCATTCTCATTTACTTTTGGATTTGGATTTTCGAGAATTAAAATTTTAAATTAAAGCAACAACAGGGTTTTTTTTTATATCGCGTGTTGCATAAGTCCATCCAAGGTTTCAAAATCTGGCCAAAAGGAAAATAGAATAATAAATAAAAGATAACAGCAGACCAGCGGGTGGGGGAACGTACAACTTTTGTTTGTGATAGATAGCATGGCGTAATTGCTCGTTTACTATTTACCTTCATTACCCTTCAGACAAATAATAAAATAATCAAATGTAAATAAAACAATAACAAGTAAATAAAATAATTACAAACAATTTAAAAGATACACTTTTCAAAAACATCAATAAAACCAATAAATTATAGAATCTTATACAACAGACGATTAGATAACATATGATTTTTTAGCTTCTTACTAAAATGGACACAATCAAAGACAGTAAACGTACCGCATATGGTAATTGGTTTCACGCAATGAGAGAATTAAATGAAAATTTATGTAATTTGAAATTCGATAGTTTGGATTATATTTGTGACGCTAAGCATTAGCTATGTTCTTAAAACGACAATAAACAATTTAGGAATCGAGGGTAAACAACTGGAATTTGATACAACAATTACTAATTGAGGCAAACTGGGATAGTTTAAAAGAGGTGCGTATGCAATTATTTATTACTACTTTCAAAGTTTTTTGACAATATAGGCAGGCCAACAGCATCTTTCATATTCTAGAACAAAAAAAAAACCTTTGTAATAATAACTTGCTTCATTTCCTTAAAACTCAGCACTTTACTCAAAAATCTCATTTTGCTCAATTTCCCGATCAAGTATGCGATGTGGCTATTGAAAGTAGGATTCTGGTCAAATATGACTACTAATATGGTGATACTATCGCTCGATATAATACTTATATCCTTACCAATGACTATTAATGCATGCTGTTTTGCCCATGTTTAGAGTCATGTTTCCTCAGTATACCACTGAGACAATTTCTCTAAATCCTCTGCATCATAGACTTTGCTAGTGGCAATTGCTGTACATGACATGAATAAGAGATCAAGTTATCGTCGACATAACTGTGCAAAGTAAAGGTGGTCGGTATTTCATCTAGAGAACTAGAAAAGATAGAGTAGAATAAGTTGCTAAAGCAGGAACCTTCGACAACGCCAAGGTCTGATGGAATACGAATGTTGTATTGACTAGCTTTTAACTGCATCTGTCTATATTGAAGTAGGAAACAGTAGTTTACGAGATACCGTGTCAAAGGCTTTGGAAAAGTCAGCCTTGGCGAGGATATAAACCTGATTTGTATCAAGGGCGTCAACCATTCGTATGTAATGAAGGAATATTAAGGAATATTGAGTACGTATTGTTTCTACATCCGAATTGATTAGGTGGAATTGAGGAACGATAAACTACTTCGATTACTTAAAGATCACTTGCTTGACGACTTTAGCAATTGAATGGAAGTTTGCAATTGGACTATAGTTAATGTAATTTGAAGTAGTTCCTTTCTGTTTATACAAGAGTGTGATATTTGCTACCGTCCAATTACCAGGATATGACGAACATTGAATAATGTAATTTGCCGTCACCGTCAACCATGATATTATATTTTTAATATAAATTTTGGAACCTTCCCAGTTATCAGATCGCGAGGGATTGAGTTGATGGCTTCCACAATTTTCTGGCGAAGATCATGAAGATCACGTACAGGTGTAGCGTAGACCATATCTTTAACATAGCCCCAGAAGAAGAAATCCAGAAGCATTATGTCTGATGAGCTCTCTCTTGTGTTGTTATCATCTTTGCTAATTATTTAATACCTTCAGCAAAAGAATGCTCTTTTTCAAAACTTCTGAGTTGCTCTTCACGACAACGCAAACCACAAATCTCTAAGACCAATAGTTTGTTTACAGTTAATATTTGGAATCAGTGGGGTTTCATGTGAACACTCTGTATATTTAAAGTACTAATTAAAAGCAGCTTTTTTAATCCATTTTAAAACAAAAACAAAATAAAATCTAATGAGAGGCCATTACAAACTTTAAAAATTTATTGGAGTTGACAGGTAAGAAGGCTGTGGTGAGGGATGATCACTGACCGCAACCTACAAGATCTTTGGGTCGGATCACAAAGTTTTATGACGGACCGTTCCTTTTATCACATTATACTCATCTTTACTCCTATTCGTTATGTTTGTGATTGATACTGTTGCAGTGATCACGTGGAAGGAGAAGTCTATAGTTAAAGTCCTTTAAGTAAACCCAGAGAAAAATTCCTTCTGTAAGATTATCCGTTCTTGGTAGCCGCTAGTTGCATTAAGGACAGCAATTGGTGAACGTGTCAAAATTCTCCGCGTTAACTTAAAGTAAATTTTGAGTTATTCTAGGGATTGATGCATATTACATGATGAAGTCTCGTTTTATAAACTTATGACAGTCAATATATTTCTGCAATTTTTCAACTTTCCAATTCGTCAATTTTCTTGCCTTCTCCCTCTTGTTTTGTTGCCTCGAGGGATTTGGTTCCGTCCGCCGATGGCACTGGGCTCAGACGTGCATCACCGACGGACGCTCATGAATTTTGCGCCGACTGAGCGGATTAAAAGGGTTACGGTTTAATTAAGGTGGAATCCATGACGCCTTCCTCTCCCACACTCCACTGGAAAATCCTCATTCTATTTTTACCCCTACTATTCGTCGCTTCAGCTTTTGTTACTCTGCAACGACAAGAGGAGTGTTCGGCGAGATTACCTGGAAGACCCCTTTTCTCATTCGATAGGACCAAAGGAGCCGAAGACGAACAAGAGTGAAGGAAATGCTGGCACTCTCAAAATTATAAAAATATATTTTTTATATAATATGAAGGCAAAATTAGTTTTACTTTATCGTTCCAGACGAGAGTTTCTACATTCATGCGCAATCGTCCCTACTTACGGCAAACGTGTTGACACTTAACTCAAGTAAATAAAATTGAATCTTTTATCTTCGTCCATGTAAAATTCCAAAATGCATGCATCCTAGTCGTACGTTTTACACAAATGTTATTCACCAGGAAAAATAACATGTCAGATTTATTCCGCTTAATTGTGGATATTGTTTTGTATCTGTGTCCTCGTTTGTCTGAAATATTGATGAGGCGATGGGTTAAAGTGAATATTTGGCTAGTAATGAGTCAACAAACACTTGCAAAAAATTTTATTAATGACAGTAACAAGATTAAACAGAGTATATAAAAAAATCGACTTCACTATCGTCTAGCTATAGCCAGTCCATATCTTGAAAACTACTGAACCGATTTTGATGAAGCTTGGATCGTTCCTTAAGTTGAAAGATACTTAATTTAATAAAAAAAGAATTATTGCAATTCTATTTATAATTTCTGAGAAATACGCGGACAAACATACATACATACATATGTTATGAAATTCGGCACACCTGTTTAGAAGCCCACATAGACTAACTTATACGAATATTGTGCAATTCCAACAATATTACATACATACGAGTCGAATTGATAACCTCCTTTTTTTGAAGTTGGTTAAAAAGAAACAAGAACACAAAAAATGTGTCCCATGGTAGAAGAAGTTAAGAAAATTATACATAATCAAAAAATATATGAATTCAAGTACTCACAGTGTCTCGCAAATACAAATTATCAATAAAAATAACATTTGGAATAATAAAAAAAATATTATCATCCACAACGAGATTTAATAAAAAACAACAGTGTCTTCATTAGCCATAAATTGCGATTTCCCGAACAAATATACTTTCTTCCTTATTAGGAGCTGTAGCATAAAAGCTACTTATAAGAATGCGCCCTTGGTCTGAACGTTTATCCGTCCGTCCGGCCGTCCGCCGTTTGCACGATTAGCTTAGCTTTTTCAAATTCTGTTTTCAGAAATATGACCACCAAAGTCTTAGCTCGGCCGTATCAACTTTTCAGAATTTTTCGTGCACCCTATCAAGTCGAATTCACGTGCTTAAACAGTGAGTGTAAAGAATGCCAAGATAATAGCATGTCATATAACAATCGATGTATCAAAAAGGAATACATTGTTACTTTCTGTTCATCTTTTAAGCATTATTAACATCGGCGCGCGCACGTGAAATCACTTTGTCGACGCACGATTGCTCAAGTGCTCATCATTTATATAAAATCAGCGACGGTGAACTATGTCACAACAAAGAAAAGATCCGACAATGGGTTATTTCCCGATTATACAATCGGGTGGGTTCGCCTCTAGGAATCTATATTATTAAGTAGAGAAAGAATGGAGCTACTTATTGGTTTTATAATGTCTTAACTGTGTACCCCTTCATAATTTCTACATTTTTTGATGTAGAAGGTTGAAATTCGGAATGTAGCTTCCTATGGGCATGTCCATCTGCACTAATTAGTTTTGTTTTGATTGGTACACTGGGATCGGAATTACGGGGGTGGGATTCAGAGAGGACAACATATCTTTGTGCTATTTAGGTACGTAAAGGCGTGAAATTCAGTATCCATATTCCGCTAGGCAAGATCTACATTACTATGAAGTGTAGGCCCAGGTGTTCCATTGGGGTCGGATTTGCGGGGGTGGTAGTCACGTGGTCTTTAGAACTATGCCAACATATGGCTTGTGATATATCATACGTTCGGAAATGATGAGAAAGGAAAGGAAATACGAGTTTTTTTTACATTTTCTACAAATTACTTTCGAGAAAATTAATTTTTGATTAAAAAACTTGAGGAGAGGTAAAAAGTGCAGATAAAGGGGTAAAAATAGATGACTTGCAGGATCTGCAACTTGCCTTATCCTACTCGGGGAGAGGGGGTTAATTTCTTTCTAATAAATGTATAAATGTTTTTCTGCTTCACTGCTGAAGCTCCTCCTTGGAATGTTTACAAGATTTTATTTTTAGATTCAGTCTGCAATTTTATCTTAATTAATGATTATGCTTTTAACAATGCTGAGGACGGCTGATGGCTCGTTGTGCTTTGTTGTATTGTTGTGTTGCTAAGGGGAACAGTAATTATGGAGAAGAAAATATTGCAGAATATATATTTGGAGATATAGATATAAAACTTGTTGAATTAGAACTAACAAAGGATGTACATGTCGTTGTACGATGCACTTTTTTACTTTCTTATACGATGTGCCTGTGCGTCTGTGTGTCTGTGCGTGCCCACGAAAGTGTCCAAACGGCTAAAGCTATCGAGACCAAACTTTAAACTTAAGATTATAATCTTCCTCGGGAGGTCTGATTAGTTTTCCAGTGGAATCGGTGAACCGGAAGTATCAGTTTACTCCAGCGCCAAAATATGAATTTTGAAATATCTCGTTAACCATTGCGTTTATGAAAATTTTGAAGGGATTAAAAAGTGTTACGTTTACAATTTTAAACAGCTTTTGTTAACAAAATTTTTTAAAATTCCAACCGGAAGTACCAGTTTTACTCTTATCAAAATCTAGTTTTTTTTGCTAACATAGGCGAAAGAAGATGGTATAGGAAAACTTGGAATCTATACCAAAATGTTTAGAAGTTAATTTGAAGTAACTTTTATTCACAAACTTTTCCAAAATTTCTATCGGAAGTAGCCATTTAGACAGTTGTTTAATTTTTTTCTGTATTTGGACCAGGACATTTACGTATATGAAAGTCGTGACCACCTCATTTTATTTTTTCTTGCGCGCATACCTTGGAAGCGATAGCATTGCTTTCAGGTGAAATGCATTCGTGCGTATTGCTGAATAGTGGAAAAAAGAGGTTGAGAGCGCAATAATACATATACACACCGCTTTAACAATGGAGTCTTTGTATGGCTATATGTGCTCACATTCTCGGTTAATTTTGAAAGAAACAAAATTTAGCGATTTCTTATTTTACAAGCATCAATGATAGCTTTAGATGAGTAATATATTTCAATTTGGTGTGAATCTGTGAGGTATATGTTTGTATACTTCCATTGTAAGAGAGAAAGGTCTCCTAGACAAATTGGAAACCTGAATAAAACAATCGGGTGTGAAGGGGATGAATTATAAATGTATCCACGTAAGGATATAGTCTATCCGAAAATTTCCTGTTTATTATGCGTTTTCCCAAGTAATTCCAAAACTTGGAACTTTTGTCCTGAGGAAAGCCAATTGAAAGAATACAAAGTCATGGAATTTCTCTTTTGTGAGTGTGACTAATTTGAGTGCGGATGAAGAATCACGGAAATCGCGTTGCAGTAATAAACAGTATGGATTATGAATTTTGGGAGCCCTTAAACTTTTTGTGAAAATTTTTTTGGAAGCATGGTGCCCTATTCAACAAGTTAGACAAAACGCAATTGATAAACACTATGTCTTTCAATTGAGCAATTGAATACGACGCAGTCTTATAGCTATTAATCGTTGTGAAGTTTTCCTATCTGTGTCTGCTCCAAGAATTGGAAGGTGAAACAGAAGGTAGCGCTTCACTCTAAGGCTAATAGAGTATTGATTAAGCACAAACGAACATTGCATTGTTCTGTATGAAACATATGGATGACATAGTTACTCATTGGAACGGTTGATGACATACAAGGCTGGAAAATATAATATGAACACCTTTAATTTTAGACGTTTTTACGAATGTCTAGAAAAATACTTGACGAATTATCCTGAAACTTCAGGGGAATAAAGAGTATGTTACACCACAGCGATCAGCGAAGGTTCTGTCCCGAAGGCAAATATGAGGTCAATATGCCTTCGTATTAGCGTAAGGAGAAGAAGTTGATACTGGTGTCTGGTCCAAAAATAAAATGTTGGGCAAAAACTCTTATCGTTTTGTTTATTTTTGAGAGCAACCAAGATTCAACTCATTCTATCGATGATATCTTTCTGAATTTTCACGATATTTGCTTGGGCTCTTTATAAAAGTAGCTCTAATAAATTATGCAAAAGAAATTTTGATAACGCTTGGACATGCGCAGTTAAACATTATTTAGTAAAAATGCTCATATTTCATAAAATATTTAATATTTTTATATTCTGATTGCAGGGTGTTGTCTCTACTGTAGTTTGTCAAATTCCCTGAAAATGGCATTGCATTGGGTTGAAAACCCTGCATTTTATAAATAAAAAACTTACGAAAATTTTTCAATTTTTTTAAAGAAATCTTTATATCTCCATGAATATATGTGCTATTCTTATAAAAATGACAACACAGACAAGTAAAAGAAACTTCCTAATCATACAGACTATGCTACAGCTACAACGCATTTCAAGCATTATTTTTTATAGGGGGAATCCAAACATTTGTTTTTTGGTTCAATTTGTTGCTGGTCCACTATGTGTCTTCGGGACAAAACCTTCGCAGAAATATATGAGGTATAACATGCTCTTTACACCCCTGAAGATTTAGTATAATTCGTCAAGTATTTTTCTAGGTACACTCTGTCAAGAAAGTATAAGACCACCAACAAAAGTAACGTAGCTCACATTCTAAATAAATATCTCTGCGATGCTACATGACTATACTACCTCAGAAATTAGCAATGTTTACGAGAAAATTCTAGCAATCACGTGGATATTGTAATTATAACATGCAAAAGCAATTCTACAGCTGTAAATGTAATATAAGACTACCCTCTCTTTCTCACCTTTGACACAACAATAAACTCTTCCATTTGAATATTTAATTAGGAAAACTTAGATAGTAGTTATATGTCAGTTTTAAGTGTTCTTGTGACTGATATTAATCTTGCCTCATGGAACAAAGCTCTCTGAGTCAGAAATTCGAAGGCATTTACTATCATCATGGTCGTGGCAAATCAGAAAGGCAAATTGCGACGATAGTTGATCGCTCCAAGACTGTTGTTCACAATGTATTAATCAGACAAGATGATTACTATACAGAAAAACGCAAGACGGAAGACAACCTTGACAGCTCGTGAGAACCGTCTAATTTCGACTCTGGCAACAAGGCATCAAACGTCACAAGAGAAATTGCTTACGACCTCTCAAATCCAGTGAGCCATTCAACTGTTTGGAAAAGTTTGCGTGACAATGCAAACATGAAATTCGCCAAATTCAGACCAAAACCTCCATTGTTGCCGGATCATAAGAGAGCACGTTTGAATTGGGCAAGGAATGTAATGTCCTGGAAAGAGAAACGGAAATCGGTGGTGTTCTTTGATGAGAAAAAATTTAATCTGGACGGCCCCGATGGAAATAGATACTACTGGCACGATTTGCGGCAAGAGCCACGCGTGCGAATCAGTCGACAACAAAAGGTGGTGCTTCGGTGTTGATTTGGGGTTCATTTGTGTTCAATGGAAAAGCAGATCTTGCTGCAGTAACACAACGGATGAACACTTTAGTGTATCAAGAGATGCTGTATGAAAAGCTGATCCCCTTCGGACCGCTAATTGGTGGAAACAAATGGTGTTTTCAACAAGATAATGCCCCTTGCCATGTGTCGAATTCATCGAAGGAGTGGTTTCGTCAACAGCATATCCACCTTCTCACTTGGCCATCACGCAGCCCAGATCTTCATCCTATTGAAAATATGTGGGGTGTTTTGTGCAAGAAATCGACGGTTTTCGAATGTTATAATTATTATTTTATTTATTTAGATGCATTCCGGATGGAATAATTACAATTTAGGATAGTAAATTAGAGAAGGTATAGTTTACAATTGGGAAAATATAGGTAACAATATAAGTAGTTAATAGGAGTTAGGAATTGCTTAGTTGCTCTTCAGTAAAACTCTAGTCTTAATCCAATTGTCCTTTAATGGGCGAGGTCAAAAATGCAAATACCGAGTTGGGTTGGTGAAGCAATGATTATTGCTCGATTGTTAACGTATTGTTGACTGTCCTAGCAACAATAGTTTTCTTCACTAACTCAACTCGGTGTTAGCATTTTTGACCTCGCCCATAATAATGTTCTGTAATTATTGATAATAGGGTAGACTGGTTGGTGGTGGTAATGCTGTTTTGAATCTTTGCATCCAATTGTTGTCGTAATGTTGATGGTAATTCGTTCCATTGTTGGGAAAATGGTTGGAAAGATATTTGGAAAAATTGGGATTTCGAATTTGTATCGACGTGTGATCCGCTAATCGGTGTTATGAATATACCAGTCTCTAATGAACTCTGCGGGATGACCTTTTGAATATAAAGCATTTGTCAATTCAGTAATAAGCCCAATGCAACGTACGTTTGATAGAGTAGGGAGATGATAATAACCTCAAATTCGGGTAATTGAAGTAGTTTTGCTTAATTTGAATGCTGTACGTATGATTTGATTATAAGCAACTTTAATGCGATTTAAAATAAGTTTTGTGATGCTCGCCCAGATTATAATGTTGTAGTAAAGAGTGAAATTACATTGGATTGTATTACTTGTTTGATTTCAGTGGCCAGAGAAAAGTACGGAGACGTTTGAATAAATGACATTTGCGGTGAAGAATTAGGGTATCTGTTTGACTATTGAAATGTAAACGAGAATCAAAGGTGAAGCCTGATATTTTTATAAATGAGGGTCGGGGTGCATTTTTTGAAATAATTATTATTGGTTTGAATTTATCTTGATTAAATTTCATTCCTCGCTGTTTGTACGATGTAGCTAACCACTCTAGATCTTGTTCTAGTTGCTTGTTTTTAGTGTCTAAGTCTTTGAGTTGACAAATAAGATAATGGACGAGTGGGATAAGCTGGAACCTGAACTTTTCACAAGTTGGTAGAAACCATGCCAAATCGAGTATTTGAGACATTCTCTCGAAATGGTGGCTCTACACGTTATAAATAATTCAAATGCAACATAGATGTGACAAAAATTGTCACAAAAATGCCAAATATCAACAGTGATCTTATAAAAACTTAACAGTAAAAAAGTGTTAATTTATGTTATAATTTATTTTATCATGATTCACTGATGAGAAATATCATCAAATATCATTGTGCCAAACATGTGTATCACAAGAAAATTAATAAACTAGTTTGCCTTATATAGATTGTGAGCTACGTTACTTTTGTTGATGGTCTTATACTCTCATCTTGACAGAATATATTCGACAAAACGTCTAAAATGAAAGATGTTCATATTATTTTATCCAACTCATGAAGTTGTGATTTTATGGAATAAAAAGTAGCCTGTGATCAAGAGGTATTAAATAAACTTATTACAGATTTATGATTTCTAGTTTTATTGCGTATGGAAAAATTTTTTATGGCAAATCCTATTTAAATAATCCGAACCAAGAGCCTGTCTCAATTGAAATCGTAAAATCCAGCAATTATCTTAGGGATACTCTCAGTTTTTTCCTTGTACCTAGAAATGCAACTATTGAGAAAAATAAACTTTGTTGGAAATTCCTGCCTATCTATTTCCCATTCTTTTCCCTAGTCACGTTAGACATGGGCTTCTCCGGGCCATTGTTCTATTCATTCAAGCCGCAACAACAGATCCTGAACACTCGATAAGATAAATCCCGCCTGGACTCCCACCAAATATCAGATAAGTTTTCGAAATCTCCAGTGAAAACCGAATTACGTTCTTACCCGATAAGCCGACATCGTTGGATCCATTTGGCCCCTTAGGTCAGCGAAGGATTTCCTCAGGGTTTTCTTCCAGTTTTCTGGCATTCTCTTCCTACTCGAATAATTTTGTTTATATGTAAGCATTTAAAGGATTTTCATTCCCTAGACTCAGAATATTCATTATTAAATTCATTTCAATCACGATTAAGAAGGCGTTGGATGTTTATATTTATCAATCCTCCTATCCCGTTCTTCCTAGTAGCCATGCTTCCTGTTTGTTTCAAATAGGTTATTTTAATTTTAATAAAATTATTATTATAGTTGTTATTAAAAATTTTTTATTTGAGGAATGCCATGCTTCCTGTTTGTTTTTGGCATTCTTTTTTTGTTATCCTCTTTATTTGAATAGCTTTAGAGTTTATTTCCTAGCAAATCTGAAAAGATTGAATTTCTGTCTAATCCAATAATATTTAATTGCCTGATAATTACAATGACTTAGACGTTTCTCTATTATCGCTTACTGCAATAATATTTCTAATATTACTCTGTTTCTCTAATATCTCTAATATTACTGTATTTATTCATATCTTTTATGTGAAGATCACTCATACGAAACCTACTCGGAGCATATTGGCCGCTTTCATAGAAAGCAAAAATGAAAGACATGGATGCAAAAGCCGATGAATCCTTATATTATCTCCGAATTTAAGCGCTTTATGTCGACAGTGTAGCCTTAATTTGTTGCGTGCGCCAAAGTGATTTTCCCCGCGAAGTAATTCACTTTTGATTTTGGATATTTTTTCGTACAATGCTTTGTTTAAGAGATATTTCCATGTCTACACTTAAATGACCACCCTGTATAGAACTATTGCGCATGACTCATTTTTCCGTGTTACATGTTTTGAAGACATTCTACCGCAAGATATTCCATACCGTTATCAGATTCAAGTTCTACAACATTACTTACTTACTTACTTATTTACTTTTCAAACCCGCTTATCCGTTAGGGCCATGGGGGAATCAGCCCTATGGAGCAGGGCCGTACCCAGAATTTTTTTTCGGGGGGAGGGGGAGGGGAGCTGAGGGAGAATCTAGCTTCGAGTCGCTTGGGTATTACCAGGGAGGACATGCGCCTGACGGCGGAAAATCGCGATCGCTGGAGATCCTCCATAGCAGGGCCGTATCCAGGGGGGGCTGAGGGGGGCTGGCCCAATCCTGCTTGTGGAGGGGGCCCCCATGTAACAGATTTGGTTGAAATGGTGGCCAATTTCGGGGGGCTGCAGCCCCCACAGGCTCTCCCCGCCACTGGATACGGCACTGCTATGGAGGATCTCCAGCGATCGCGATTTTCCGCGCCATCAGGCGCATGTCCTCCCTGGTAATACCCAAGAGACTCGAAACCAGATTCTCCATGTAGTCTAGCCACCTGGTTCTAGGTCGACCCCTTGGTCTCTTACCCACCGGCTTGGAAAATAACAACTGCCTAGGAAGGCCAGTTTGCGGCATCTGTATCACGTGGCAATGCCAGCGCAACTGAGATCTCTCAATGCGGGGAAGTAGCGGCTCAACACCTAAAGACTCCATTATTGTGCTGCTGTGCACTCTGTCTAGTAGGGTAACACCTGCCACACCTCTCAGAAATCTCATTTCGGTCGCTTGTACCCGCGATCGCATTCTTTCGGTCATTACCCAAGCCTCATGACCATAGGTTTGGTTTGGTTTGTTTGGTATTAACGTCCTTTTCAACTGCTATCATGACTATAGGTGAGAATGGGAACAAAGATAGATTTGAAGACGGAGAGTCTGGCTCTGTTACCCAGTTCACGTCTGACACAGCTTGCTGCACCGATCCGAGCATCCAATGGGGAAGAATTTAGACATCAGAAGACACCAGATGGCAGATTGTACTATCCATCCTAAGGCAGCAATTTTTTAATGTTAACCTATGGGAGAAACTACAATTTTTTGTTCTGAATTAATAAAAATGGTGATGTTAAAAATATTGAATGTCTTACTATCTTTATTGATATCTATCACGTTTTCACAAGTTCTTATTTTTAATTAAAATGAATTTTTAAAATAAATTTGCAATAAAATTTTTAACAGAAGTGAAAATTTAACAATTTGCAATAGCTATTGCTTTCTCAAATTAAAAAATGCCGGGCTAAACATTTTTACGGAATTAATAAATTATGTAGCTCAGCAAAATAATGTTTAAAAAAGCGGTATTTTTTATGCGAATTTTCATAAGAAAATCCATCTGGCACTTAAACAATTTTTTTTAACAATTTTCATTTATTATTGAATTTTAATAAATCTTTGAAAACCGAATTGTTTCCCCTCGTACTTAAAAAAAATTCAATTAAAACCGCCGTTTTCCCCGTAGGTTAACATTAAAAATGGCTGCTTTAGGATGGGTAGTACAATTCGCCATCTGGTGTTTTGCTTGAGAAATGTTATACATTCTTCCCCATTCTTTTTCCTGCCACTCATCACTCGTGAATGCAATCCCGAGATACTTTAACTTCTCCACTGTCTCAATGGGGCTCCCCTAACATGGAGAGCGCACTGAGCAGGCTGTCTTGAAAGGACCAGAACCTCAGTCTTAGCCACACTGAACTTCATCCCAGCTTCTTCAACAACATTGATATTCAATTTCTTATGTATTATGGTCAGAGCGGATTATGTTATAATTACTTAAGTTCAAATCAGCACTCATGTGTTGTTCGGTAAGCCAGGTCTCAGTGACAAAACAAACATTAATATTCACGTTAGATAACCAAATATTTATATCGTCGATTTTATTGCATAAGGGTCGCCGCAAATTCATATATTGCTAGCGTAGTCTCAGCTGGCGCAATGTCACCAGACGTGAATTCAGGAAGGTAGCCGGCTCGCTACGGCTAGGTGAGCTAGCCTAGCCTTTTTCCTGAACGCTAGGCTAACTCACCTAGTCGTAGCGAGCTGGCTACCTTCCTAAATTCACCTCTGTGATATAATTATAAACCAGAAGAAACTGTACCCGAAATAATTTGCCTATTATGCAGTGGACTCTTAAGCAAAAGGCTTTGAATAGTAGATATAATTGGCTTTCGTAAAGATTTTCAATATATTGATACCCAGCTGTTACACTTTGTAAAGGAAAACTTAGTGAGGAATCATTTTTAGTTAGGTTTTCATTAGTCAATAAAATTTCAGACTGAGAATTAATAACTATATCATGTGAAGAAATCTGCTCAACGTCCGTAAATATTAAATTTGTTAGACACTTGTAAATATTACCTTGGACATATAATGTAGAACAGGGCTGTCCAAATCGTGCCCGTCGCCCGCGTGAAGCATAAAAAGCTCACGGGCAAAGCTCACGGGCAAAGCCGAGGAGATAGTCCAAAACTCAGGAGGGGAGTGGGTATAGTTTTTCCTATGCAGTGTTGCCAGACTTTAGGGGGCGATTCCATTAAATGAGGCATTATTTCTTTTGTTACTAATACTTGCTTGTTTTTCGTCTTGCATAACATGACGCACATTCCGAAAAAGCATAAAATCACTGAACCAGTATTTAAATCGGAGTGGAAGAATCAGTTTGTTTTTTCATTGTTCACGGATCGGATTCTATATGCTTAATTCCTCCTGACATCGTGCCCTATCGGGAAAAAGAACATACAATTCTACCTGACATCGAGAAAATTGTCACATTAAAACGAAGGAAATAAAATGGTAAACTGCCTCTTTTTTTTTTTTTTACAGTGTCGAATTGATAATTAGCAACTCGACTTTAAGGAACTGATCAACGTAATGTGCAATAGGGGAGAAGGAAGATTACCCGCCTGCACGGGCGCTGCCCGCGGACAGGAATCTTGGACAGCCCTGATGTAGAAGGTCTGCTTAGACTAGAATTCATGGTTTTATATATTTTAGATTCAATATTTTCATTCATACTGTCAATTCCTTGAGTGACGTCTACATATGATAACATTCCTTTCTTGGAACTTAAATTAACACTTTCTTCTGATTCGGGCGATACACTTATAACTTGTTCACTATCAGAGATTTTCGCATTTGATACACAGCAGATTAAATCATCATTCTCTTGTTTTTTCTTTCCGTTGACTTTCACTAACGTGATCGACTCAACTGCTAAACATATTGGCAAAGATATCTGAAACAACATGTTTTAGATATCATTGCATGTTGGTTTTTTGAGCATCCATTATAAAGTTCTAAATTTGTGTTTTTACATTATTTACAACATCTGTTAACATTTCATTTAATAAGTCCATGATTCCTTGCGACTTCAATTTTATCCATTATCATGGTGGCAAGCCCATTCTCCAAGTCCAGGTTTTGAGTAGATAATTGTTTGCCAACAATCCCTTGGAACCGTGAGATTAATTGAGAATGTCATTTAAATTTGTAGGAAGATCAAGTAAAAATCAATCTTGTTCAGTTGTTGAAGTTGCTTCTTTGTTGTCCGGGAGATTACATTGGATTACTTTATGAACACACTCCGTTATCCTGTCCCCTAAATCGAGTGTCGAATCATCCAGGTTCAATCTTTCCAGCCAAGAACTCAATTTCTTCAAACATAAATCAATTTTTGCCCTTTGATCAGTTTTCGATGTTCGATTTTTAAATACCTGTTTCAGTATGTCCTCCATTAATGTCAGTTACTGGATTACTTTGTCTTTAGTTACTAAATCATTTTCATCAATTCAATTGAAGTATTCAATTTGAATACCAATTCAATTGAAGTATCATGTACCCACACTACTTCTAAGAAACTTGTATTTTTCTTTCTATTATTCTATTATTTAATATTGAATTATCATCTGGGGAGGCTCATATAAAATTTATATAAAAAAAAACTAGAGGGCTCTCATAATGCTATTTTGAGAATTTTCTTTGGTAATGATGTAATTTTATTACATTTCCTTAACGTAAGAAATATACATACAGTCATGGACAAAAAAAACGCTCCCTCACTCTATGCTGCTATATTTTTAAATGAGCATTTAAAATAGGATGGTATGATTTTATTGGTTAAAAATTTAGATAATTTTCTGACTGAACTAAACGATATCAGACATGTAGTGGCAAAGTAGTAAACGCTCATTTAAAAATATAGCAGTACAGAGTGAGGGAGCGTTTTTTTTTTTTTGTCCATGACTGTACATGTATTTATATTAAAAATTATAAATGATGTAATTTTACTGAATAATTCTTTACTTTGTTCACACATTTATTACAAGATCAGATTTACAATGCCTGCCAAAAGTATCTGGAGACACCGTTCCACGCGCCCTCTATGGAAATGCTGTCGTCAATAACGCGTTGGACCACCCTTTGCTGCAATTACGCCTGCAACACTACGAGGAAGACTGTCCACAAATTGTTTACTCTCCGCCTGTGTGATACGGTGCCATTCGGTCATCAAACGGTTCAGCAACTTATGACGATTTGTGACCGCAGCCATGTGCATCCGTACACGGCGCTCCAGCATATCCCACATTGCTTCGATTGGGTTCAAGTGTGAACTCTGCGCAGGCCAGGGCAATTGAACAAGCGGCGTGACATGGGTCATTGTCCTGCTGGAAGAAGCAGTCCGATGAGATGCCATAGAACTCCACTATCGCTCCAGGAAGGTGCGTTTCCAACAATCTTGGTACTGTGAGGCATTCAGTCGCATGTCGACACCGTACAGAACGTGATCCACACCACCAGAGTCCTTCTCTGTCGGTATGAGGCACTCTGGATCGTTCGTTGGGCCGTCTCCGGACCCACACACGACCGTCAGATTGTTGGAGGACGAAGCGGCTTTCATCGCTCCACATGACCTTTGCCAATCATCACTAGTCCACCATCGTAGACGAACAGCATTCACCCTTGAGACAAATGGCTTCCTCTTTCCGGCTCTCCTACAGAAGCCTATATCATGGAGGGCACGTTGCACTGATGGGCCACGGGGTTGCGGCTGGTGAGTGGGCGTCTGGATCTCCTACAAATGCAGCACTGATGTCCCGCAGGTTGTCTTTGCGATGCCTCACCACTACTCGAGACAGAGCACGTTTGTCGCCTGGAACGTTTTACTGTCGCTCCAACATTTATTGTAACACCTAAAGTTTGTCGGCTAAAAATAAAAGCCAACATTTCAACTCATCTCTGTAATACTTTACTTGCATTTAAATTCTCAAACTGGTACGTTTACGGGCAGCTAAAACTTTGGTGTGCGCGACTTTAAATTTGTTGCGCCTGTCTGTTCGTATTTGTGCACAAAATCGTGCATAGTGGAGCGAGGTTGCCCAGTCAAAGCGATGATTTCGCGAAATGACTTCCCGCTAATGCGGCACCCCACAATCATTCCTCTATCAAAGTTGGATAATTCTCGGACCTTTGGCATGGTGAGTGTGTTGTCACTGCTGTACCCTGATGAGTCGTGTCTTTAATATGCGCATCCTAAAGAGTGAAACCACATGAACATCACGAACATAGGGGTGTCCGATTACTTTTGGCAGGGCAGTGTATGTTATCATACTTGAAATTAAGAAATGGATTTTATCATTAACTAATATTGAACACTTTTTTCCATTTCCAGTCTAAATATTTTTATACAGAAAAATTTTGCAAATTTTATAAATTTCATAGATTTTATAAATGTATAAGTTTTATAAATTTTGTATATTTTATTTTCCTTATTTTTATCTTTTGTTTATAACATATCCAATATGAGCTTCGGCTCTTGGATAGTTTTCTTATCTTGGCCCTTGGCTCATTGGTCTGTATTGACAAACTTTTTATTTACTTTATAATTTATTTTTAAATCACTTAAATTCATAAATATTTTACTATTATTAGATTCCATTGTACTTATGCATGCATTAATAATATTATTATCAAATGTAGCCCTAGAATAATTAAGAAATAAATAAATTTTAAAAATGAATAAAAATTTTCTGTTGATGCCATCCCTCATGTACACTTTCTGTGACTCATAGAAGGCCATTTTAATTGAAGGCAAATTTCAATGGAAATCATTTTCGACAAATTTTAAACGTGACCCCATAATATAGATATCAAGATATATTTGTGTGACATTATTACGTTTAGACCATGAGTGTCTCTACATCTTCTAAAGGGTGTCTTCTCAAATTCACTACATGAATATCAAATCATTTACGCACATTAATTTACAGTTAATAGAAGGTAATCTTACATTTTAAAACCAGTTCGTTCATTACTGCTTAATAATTGTAAAAGATATAAAGAACAGGTCTAGAATAGCAAATGGTAGTGTTTTTATTTGAACCTACGCTTTCGAACTGCACTTCTTGTAGTCATTCCCTACCCTGAAGAAGAAGTGCGTTTCGAAACGCGTAGATTCAAATAAAAACACGACCATTTGCTATTCCAGACCTATTCTTTATACAGAGTGTTCTCGAATAACGTGTACAAACTTGGGGGGGGGGGGTTATAGAGGGAGCAAATCTAAGCAACATTTTCCTCTTTCATTTTTTTCTCTGGGGTATTGTTTTTGAGATAAAAAATTGGACGTGGCTTAGATGTAATATGCCATTCAAACCGTGCTTCTGTAACACGTCAAAATAATGATCAATCATGTAATAACAAGAAAAAAACACATTTCATACAGTACAAGAATGTGCTTGTTTTTTATGAAACATGCAAATGTTTTACAATAAGTGTTCAAATTGACTCCCTCTGTCATGAAGCCTGCTTCACAAAGTCGCCGCACGGACTGACGTACACGTTCAAAAGTTTCCTGGTTCTTCGCGAATTTGGTCCGCAGCTATGGCTATTCTGGCTACGAGCTCAGAGGTCTTCTCTTGAGACCCGAACAGTAAATATCCAAACAACTTTTTCCTGCAGATAGGATTTCAACATTTTTTATCTCAAAAACAATGCCCCAGAGAAAAACTGAAACAGGGAAATCTTGCTTAGGTTTGATCCCTCTATCACCCCCCCTCCAAGTAGTACACGTTATTCGAGAACTCCCCGTATATTACAAATTCAAGCAAATTTGACCAATTACGCAACTACAGGATTTAATAATTCTACTCTCGTCCCTTTCAAATGCTTAGAGGTAAAGATGATCGTGCGCTTTTCAAATTATTTTCTAAATGGACTTGCTTTTCTTCAAATTAATCTAGCAAAGCAGTTTTCCGTTGATTATTGTAAAATTACTTGCTCCTTTTTGATCTAATTTCAAGAAAGGGTCAAAGGATAAACCAAATTATCGAAGAGAAGAACACGCTTGGCTTATATTAAATTCACGGGCGATCTTTGCAACTGTTCGATTTCTAATGTATACAGCAGCTGCAATGACTTCCTGCTCAAATTTCTCTCCCTCTCTTGGCTTATTGGAGAATAATTACATGAGTCGATTCTTCTCTAAACTTTGTTTAATTAGTCTTTTCCGGAAGGTGACCAAAATTTAAATTAGAAAGGCATCCCGTTAGTTATTGCGTAATTATATTTCTTGAAAATAATTTCCTATTTATAAACTCTGTTCCATTAAAATGAAGGCTTTCTACCTGTTTTAAAATTCTTCGACAGCTTCAGGTTTTGAATTCTAAGCTTGAACGTTCATTTTTTAACAACATTCACCAAATTGCTTCTACTTACCAATTCATTCTATAATCTAAAAGAATCTGCTATCCATTAGTTCTGTTTTGCTATATATGTTTACTGCTGGATTTCCTATTTTATATATTCTTCAAATTATTTTGTTGAAATACGAGATCGAAATCTTTTATCGATTGATTATTGAGCATCACTTGGATGCTCAGAAATTTAAATGATCAACAATTCGTAAACCAACTGGAATCGATCGTATTCTCATTCGCGAGGCATTGAATACTTTCATTTGTCAAGCTTTACTTCTACGTGGTAAAATCGGCTGCAAGTCTTGGCTCCGAGAATTATTTTTTTCTTCATAATAAAAAACCACAACACCTTCCATGATTAATTCTCTTTTTAATCTTGCGTCATCAAGTTTCCTTACTGATGCTATTTTTTTAAAGATCCACTACTAGCTACTATAAAGAATTTTACCTCGATTCATTATGAGGCTCTTTTAGCCTAAGTCCTCCTTTCTCTGCAGTCATGGTTTTCGTTTTTTTGGTTTGTTTTATAGTGCGTCGTCAGCTATTCCATTTCGCATGCTATAAAAAATTTTCTCATTCTACAGTCTTTATTTTTTCCATTGTTCATAAACTTAACGGAGAAACACAAACTAGCTTTCTTGATTTGATTATTAGATATTTTCGCTCGTCACTCACAAGAAAATTATATTGTTATTGCCTAACAGTAAAACTTTTTTGTTTTTCTATTTATTTGGATTTCCTTTCATTCGGTTTTTTTTTAGTCGCTTCTTTATTATTTTCATCATATTGCAAGTTTTTCTCTTCTTGAGTCAGAACAAATTTTACACTAGGGTTGAGTCTTTCTTAAGTCTGTTATTTTATTAGGATCAAAACCTCTTTTGAAAACTCGTCATTAATAAAACTTTAGGTCCCCTCCAGTAAAGGATTATTGCAAATGGGTAAGAAGTCCTGAAATGGGTCCCTCAAAAACAAACATGTCGTGAAATTTAAAACTTTTATTATAATTTGGTAGAACTTAATGGAGTATTAAAATTCCGAAAATATTTTTGAAAAAATCTGCATTGTTAAAATGTGATAAATAAATACATTTTTTGGTACTTTTTTTTAAAAGGCCATATCTCAAGCGAATTTTTTCAAATCTCTTTGAAATTTTAAAAATAACAAGTAAAAAGCAGATATTTCAGAACAAAACATAAAAGAATGGCAAAAAAATTTTTGTGTAAAAATAAATTAATAAATAAATAATTAAATAAATTTAATAAAAAAAATGACTATTATTTAATGTTCTCAATCGATTTCAACAATTTTGAAAAACACATTGAATCTGTATTTATTAACGATTTAGAATTTGAAAAAAAATTGGTGATCTTTGTTTTTACGTGAGTGCCATCATTTTTTGTCAAGCTATTCAATCGTACCCCTGGGCCGCTAAGCAAGTAACTGTTAATCCTTAATCTCGTATTACAATAAATTGCTATGAAATATATAGATTTTACTTGTTATCTTTAAAATTTCAAAGAGATTTGAAAAAATTAGCTTGAGATATGATTTTTTTAAATAAAAAGTATACCAAAAAATGTATTTGATTATAACTTTTTGAAATAATGATGAAAAATAGTTATAATGATTTATTCTATAACTTTTTAACAAATGGAAATTTTTCAAAAATATTTTGGGAATTTTAATATTCCATTAAGTATTATCAAAGTAGAATAAAAGTTTTAACCTTAAATACAGGGTGATTTACATCGAATGTAAAATACTTAAAGGGGGTATTATAGAGGTTAAGATAAACACAAAACGTCCTATGAACATGGGTCCGAATTTGAACGATAACTGAGATATGAACAGAAATAAAAATGCAAACACCAAGTTCAACAAGTTAATAACTCAGGTTTCGTAAGGCCTAGAATAATGAAATTTGGAGAAATAACAGGGTACATAAGACTGTATACCGTTAAAATTTGATCTAATTCTAACAAGTAGTTTCCGAGTTACTCATTCAACATCATAACACGTGCTCACTTGTGAGTACTAATTAGCACTTGTTACAATTTTGACTGTGTAACTCGGAAACTTCTCGTTGGAATTCAATCAAATTTTAACGGTATACACAGTCTTATGTACCCTGTTATTCCTCCAAATTTCTTTAATCTAGGCTTTACAGAACCTGAGTTTTTAACTTGTTGATATTGGTGGCGGCATTTTTAATATAGCATCACATACAGAATATCATCCCAACTCCCAACTATGAGATCAATCGCTTGCATTTCCTGGTCAAAATCACTTGAATTTCTTGTACGCGCCGAACAATAGAAGAGCGCAATCCAGTTCTTCCTCTATATCAATGGCATTTACACTGATTTGAGCTGAAAAAATTATATTGGAGTAAACTAAAATTTTTACGTCGAATTTACAGAAATTGTATATATCAGGGTGGGCACGCTTGAAGTCAATGAGAGCGGCATTCCGGATTTTCATATATTATAAAGAGCCACACAATAGTTACATAGTATTAAATACACCATCTTAAGCAGCAAAATAATAGTTACTTAGTCAATTTAATAAGATTCAGTGATAAAGCTTCTGAAAAAAACAGGTTTAAATTTTCAATGGGAGCCGCACTTAACCCAATGAAGAGCCGCATTTGCCCAAGTCTGGTATATATGATTGAAAGATTGCTAGATATATTTTCAGCTCATCCTGCTTGCTTTGGTTTCGTTGCGATTTGAATATGGCTGTTGAATCTACTCGAATAACTGGCTTGAATGCTAATCCTGCAGAAGCTGACGATCGTTTTAGCTCGTCGACCCAGTCGGATGACGAAGCATAACTGCGTTCGCGTCACTGGCAATAACAAACAGAAGTAGTCGGTCTGACGAGACTAATCAAATGCAGTCACATTAATTTCGTCGCTTTCGTCGCACTAAACAAACACACCCAGAGTAAGCAATTTCGAGTTGAACTGTAAGCTAACACCAACTGTTCAAGAAACAAGGAGTAATATTTTGTAATAAGAGAAAAAATTTAAAAATAAAATACAGTGTAATGATAATGTAAAATAAAAATAAATAAAACTTGTACTGTGTGTCAAGGCTTATTTTTTAACACCTTTGAATTAATTTTTAATTACATTATTTTTAATTTAGATTAGAATTAACTTAATATTGAATAAATCTGTAATTGGTAATAATTTAAAATGAAAATTTTTGGATTAGAATTAACTTAATTTTGAAAAAAAACTGGAATTGACAATAATTTATTTTGAATAATTTTGGAATAGATAATTTTTTATTTTGAATAAATCTGGAATCAACATTAATTTACTTTGAATAAAACTGGAAATGGTAATAATTTAAAATGAAAAAAATTGGCTTAAATTTAACGTAATTATGAATAAATCTGGAATTGACAATAATTTACTTTGAATAAATCTGGAATTGATAATATTTTATTTTGACCTTGAATCAATAATGTTAATTAGGAGGAGTAGGTAAAGAATAAAAGCAAAAAATTCAGGTGAGTTTGAATACAAAAGAAAATTTGTAATTAGATAAAAATCAAATGTGATGGACCAAAACATTTGCCATCAACCATTTTTATGGAAGATCAGTTAACTAATTTAAGTCTAATACCACTTGGGCTATGAATCCTTTGAACACCTGAAAGATTATAGCTAGCAATTTTGGGTTACCTGGCAGGTTATTAATTAAAAATCAGTAAAAGATCAGTCAATCCCTATTAAATAAATGGACAAGTGCGAGTCGAACTCGCGTGGAGAGGGTACTGTACGATGAATATGTCATGTACCATGTTGTTTTTTTTTAAAATCTGACCCAAATTTGTTTGTGGTAACTAAAAAAAAAGTATGTATGGTACCGGATTGTGGAGGGAAATTGCTGAATATATTATCTATTCATGAGAGAGAGAAAGGAGACTCCACTTGTCTACAAGAACATTTTAATACACCATATATGTATACATTTCGGTCACAATGTGTCCTTCTTCAGTATGACTCCATTTTAATTTATTCTTTAGCTTAGATATTGTCTATTGCTGAATTCTGTCTTGTCGTATATTCTTGAATACGTGGACTAAGACCGAGTGATAGAAGGTATTTTGATATTTCATTTTTTGATTTGTCCTTAATATTAATATTGACGTCTACTGCTATAATAATCTTTTCGTGTGCACTGATAGTATTCTTAACGCATTCGACGGCAATTTTTGGAAGGCATTTTGGTGATTTATATACGGTTAAGAATTGAACACCAAATACTTTGAATTGGAGGCATTCATAATGCCCACCTCCTGGACTCTCTATAAATAAACCTGAAGAAACGACCGACCGACCGATTTTGCGAATACAGTAACGATTTTTTAATTAATTAACATCGTTCTGGCAATGCAGTACCACACATTCGCAACTGGCTTTTATTAACATTTAAATAAAAATTTAATTTAATTTAAATATTTAAAATAGCTAAAATTACTTATTTAGGATTTAATTTGATTTTCATACTGTAATTAGTCTAGCGCGAATTCTTTTTAATGATAATAGATATAGTAAAAAAAAGTAGCCAACGTCGGCTGTGGCTATAAAAAAAACTATGACGTCAGTATTTATTCGGATTTTAACAATCAATATTTTTTCGCTTGTTGGAAACAATAAAGGTTGGATTGTTGCTCGGTACTATGGACACGGGCATGGAGCAGGAGAAGTTAGCATTTTATATAGAAGATGATTATTGAAAAACTCAATACATTTGTCTTTTATTCCTAATGTATTTACGTTCATTATATCTATATTTTTTAATTTCTAATTTTTATTTTGAACAGAACAGTTTCAGTATCAGTTTCAGTTTCAGGAATAGCTGAAGATACTGACCGATAACACAATATTGAGAGATTTACCTTGTTATTTTAAGACCATAGACTTCTTACAGGTTTTCCTGTAATCTATAATTAAAAAACTAACTTCTGTATTTTTTTCAAAATTTTAGGCTCAGTAGTTTCGAAGATAAGGTGGGGGGAATGGTCAATTTTCATCTTTTTTCTTAAATAACTTTAAAACTATTAATTTTAAAATTATAAAAAAATATATTTGAGGTCCTCACAACAAGCCCTTTCATTTGATATGTCACATGGTACAGTTTAAAAAACTTTTTTTTTAAAATTTTCTAATTTGCTCCCCAAAAGTGACCTCCATATTCAAAATTCATTTATTTACGTTACACTTCCGTATTTGGGTCACAGAAATTCATATGTGTACCAAATTTCAATTCAATCGGTCCAGTAAATTCGGAATAAATTGGCTGTGACAGACGGACAGACAGACACAAGAGAGATCCTATAAGGATTCCGTTTTTCATTCGGACGTACGGAACCCTAAAAATATTTTTATAGACCAAACTGCCCTTTCAATAATCGTCAAACACGTGCATCCTGCACGCGCACCATCTCATTAACGTTTAGAGCACGCGCAGAGCCGAATCCATGTATTTTCTCAACACGCGTTTTCCCGAATGCGAGGAGAATTCCTGTCTTCCAGCAATTCAATACATGCACTCTTTCTATTGCAACGCAATGAATTGTGGGATTGTCTACAGACGGACGGAAGAACGGAGAACTGGACAAAAGGATCACTTAAGCTAATATGTATAGAAAATGTGCTAAAAAGACTACTTAAAAAATTAATAAGTTAAAAAATTACAATGAATAAATCTGCTTAAAAATGTATTACAAGAATCTCCTTCCCTCCATAAGTATAAGGAATGCGAAAGACCCATATGATAAAAATTATATACAATAAAAATGCACTTGTGATATTTAAAGTTATAATTCACTAAGATGACTGGTCACAGAGTAAATTGGAAAGGGGTCAAAATTTTGGATAGGGAGGTTAACGGAAAAAAAAAAGAATCATTAAGGAGGCAATTTTTATAAATAAATCTAGGAATACTCTGGCTAAAGCATCACATGACCTACATAGTGGCTAAGGTCAAAACCCTCACCGGTGAGAGAATGATGACGTAATTTCTCACTGGGCTAACCGTCTTTTTCTCGGTGAGGACGGTGAGACTAACCGGTTAGGCATAGCAGCACTAACTGGCATTTCTGACCGCGTTAAAATGACGTCACAGTTTTCTCACTGGGATTTCTGACCGACCAAGCGCTAACTCTTCTCACTGGTGAGAGTATTTGAACTTAGCCAGTGATTGGCCGGTCCTGTGATCGTGGGTTGGCATTTGACTTCCTGTTTCTTCTTTTTTATTTGTGTTTCGATTTATTGTATCACTTCTCTCCGTTATTACTTCTGAAGATGATTGTCAGGAACACTCGAAAACGTTAAAGTTAACTTCATGTAACACATTTCATCATTCTATTTTTTGGAATTTTATTTTGGACTTATCTCATAATTCAAAATTTAAAGTGATTTTTTATGGACATTTCTTCTATCATCATCATGCCCTTCACTTCATTGTTGTGTTCATACATAAATTTATTATCAGAAGTGCCTATTTTCCATAAGGAGTAGCAGTTTCATGCCATGGTCAAAATATAGACTTAAAATTGTAAGAAGTTTTTATCTTAACAAGATATGTTTTTTGTCATCTTAGTGAATTATAACTTTAAATATCACATGTGCATTTTTATTGTAGATAATTTTTATCATAAGGGTTTTTCGCATTCCTTATTCTTAGGGAGGGAAGGAGATTCTTGTAATAAATTTTTAAACTCATTTTTTCATTGTAATTTTTTAACTTATTATATTTTTTAAGTAGTCTTTTTATAAATTTTTTTTTATTAGGACCGATAGGTACTTATGTTTTCACAATGTCTGTCCGTCTGTCCGTTGGTGCTCTAGCTTTCGAACGCTTCCGAATTTTCGACTTTCGTTTTCGCCATTCGACAACTTAGGGAAATCGGAAGACTGAGTTCGTTGGTGGAAAAAATCGGTGAACTACTTCCGGTTCAAAACGTCAAAAATAATATAGGGGACCACGTTTTTCACTATACAATTCCATGTATAAATGGCCTGTGCATTGCCAAATGCTGTTATCCACTTTAAGATTCTATAGCTAAAGCAGAGAAAAGGCTTGTGAATTAAGTGAAGACACGTGATCGTCTTCCTTGATGGTCAATATCAATCAGAACTGGTTCAAGGGTATGTGGTTTAGTGGTACCATTATGGACCACTGGAAACTTTCAATGCTAAGATATGGCAAGTATTATATCAAACAGCTTGAAATAACATGTCATGATTGAATATTAACGTAAAATTAATGATAGTCGACATACGTTCAATGGTATGTGGTTTCATGGAACCAGTATGGTTCAGGGGAGACTTTCGAAGCTCAGATTTGGCATTTAATATATAAAACAACTTGGAATGATGTGTCATGCATGAATATCACGTAAAATGAATGATAGTCGAAATTGGTTCAAAGGTAACTGCTTTTTATGGACCCATTATGGTTCATTGGAACGTTCAATGCAAAAATATGGCATGTAATATATCAAACGACTTGGAATGATGTGCCATGAATGAACATAACGTAAAATTAATGATAGTCGAAATCTGTTCAAATTTACCTGCTTTTCATGGATCCATTATGGTTCATTGGAACTTTCAATGCTAAAATATGGCATGTAATATATCAAACGACTTGAAATGATGTGCCATGAATGAATTTAAGTAAAATTAATGATAGTCGCAATTGGTTCAAAGGCACCTGGTTTCCTATAACCATTATGGTTCATTGGAACTTTCAATGCTAAAATATGGTTCAATACTAAAATATAGCATGTAATATATCAAACAACTTGCAATGACGTGTCATGAATGAATATAACGTAAAATTAATGATAATTGAAATTGGTTCCATGATTCGTGTTTTAATGATACCATTATGAAACTATTAGAAGCTTTCACTGCTAAGATATGGCATGTACAGGTATTGGACATTGAAACTGAAACACCTTCGCAAATAGCACTGGATACCCCCAGGGCTGAATAGAACCTTCTGCTAGGTAATTAATCGTATGCATATCAATGAATCACGTGTCAGAGGGCTTGGTAGTCACTCCAGTAGAAAAGTTCGATAGTAAGCTTCAAATTGTCTGTGCAGAGCGCTATAATGGGAGACATATCCGACTTCAAAAGAGGGCAGATTTTTGGGGCGCGTCTAGCAGGTGCATCTGTGTCCAAAACTGCCACACTTTGTGATGTCTCACGTGCTACAGTATCCAGGGTGATGTGTGCATATGAACAGGAAGGACGAACCACGTCTAGGAGGAGCAACTGCAGGGAAAAACGGAAGTTGTCGGAAAGAGACGTCAGGACATTGACCAGGATTGTTGCACGAAAGCGGAAAACCACCGCAGCAGAAATCACCGCAGAAATGAATACACACCTCCAGGAACCTGTGTGCACGAAGACAATCCGTCGTTACTTGCATAAATCCAACATCCATGGCAGGGTTGCTATACCGAAGCCTTTCATCAGTAGTACAAATGCCTCCAAGCGGGTTCAGTGGTGCCGGACGCATAAAACCTGGACGTTGGATGACCTCAAACGCGTCATATTCTCGGACGAGTCCAGCTACACTGTCTTCCAAACAACAGGGAGGGTATTCGTCTGGAGGAACCCCTCTGATGCCTACAACCCAGACTGCTTGGCACCCACAGTCAAACACAGAGGTGGATCAGTAATGGGTGGATCAGTAATGGTTTGGGGTGCAAACTGTGCAGGACCTCTACCGATCCTTCCCAAGACGTGTTACTGCTGTGCTGGCTGCCCACGGTGCCCCAACACCTTATTAAATAAAGATTTTGGATTTCTACCAGGTGTTTCAGTTTCAATGTCCAATACCTGTAACTATTTACGCCTTATATTATCAATAGTTAGTTTGTGTTAGGCAAATTTTATCAATGATACATGCTTACGCAGAAAAGCGTTGGTAATAGTTTTTGAACAAAGATTATTAAATAGGAATGCTAACAAATTAAAAGATTCATGTATGCTCTAATCTATAGAGAAATGCTATTTTCTCCATTTAACTTTTCAGATAGTTTTATTCAGTCTGAACTATACGTTTCCCTTAGAAGTACGCCTTGCTTAGCAACCAGAGGCTTCCTTAGCAACCACATCTAATTCATAACAATAAAAGGCTTCTTTAGAAATCAAATGCTTTCCTTTTCGTTATCGATTTCTTTAAAATCCTATCGGTCCTGGGCATTTCGGTTGCCTGACTTGTTTATTACTACTGATAATCCAATACGTCCATCCAGGGACTATATGGCCTGAGGCCGACGAATTGGGTCCCTGGATGAAACTGGATTAACGACTGCTGTATGGTCACAGCAGCCGGGGGGGGGGGGGTGAAGATCGTGTATCACCGATGATCGCCCATCCAGTGACTAGCCGTGCCTGATGTTGCTTAATTTCACAGAAGTTGTGTTTCAGTGAAAGCCCACCAGGCCCCCCTATATTGAAATGAGAGAAAATATTTAAAGTTAATACACTGTTTCAGCTCAATGTAAGTGAATGTGAATTAGAATAAAAGTTTTAAATTTCACATGTTTTTTTTTTTTGAGGGGGCTACTTAAGGGATTCTTACCCAAAAAAAATTGAAGTCTGTAAATAGCTTAACAGCAATGCATGCTGTTCGACATTCTTCAGATAATTTTCATATGAGATTTTACGATAAGCTATCCAACATTTTTATTATTTCCCAGTAGCTTTTACTGTTCTTTAACATATTAATTCCCCCGTTTGTTATCCGGATAATTTTTAAATAACGTTTGATTTCTACCATGTGTTACCCAACATTTCTTTACTATAATCAATCGACAATCGAACATCGCAGGGAAAACAAAACGAGTGATCCGTAAGCAATGCTTTTACTGCCATGCACGTCCAAGAAATAACCAAGGAAGTACACTGAATTGGGAAGGAAGCCAGGTGAGACCTACTAAGTCATACAATGGATAAAAAGGAATACTTTCCTGTCAGCATGGTAAAGCAGATTGTAGATTGACGAGGGACACGGAATCTCATAATGTATTGGTGGCTAGGAGTTCCAGTACTCTGGAAAGATGGCCTTTTGTATGTCGTCGAAGTTGACGTCCAGGAAGTGACGAGAGCTACGATGCCTGAGGGAACTTCTAAAGATGAGCGGGTGATTTACAATGTCGTTAATCAGGGGGTTGGTATGGGAATCAGCTTTTTCAGGGATTCTTGAACGTGATTTTCAATGGGGGGTATACCGAATTCGTCAGAAATGAAATAATTACTTGCAACTATCCGGTCCAGTTGGGCAATAGTCCTCAGGGTAACGTTTTGGAAGGTTTGCAGGTCCTTCCATCTGGACTTGCATATTGTAGCCAGGCAGGCAAACCATACAGCAGAATGATTCGGATTACCATTTTGTATAGCAAAAGTTTACAATCCACTCGAAGAGTGCTGTTACACCCCAGAAGAGCAACTAGACTGAACTTTGGCTTCTTATCATAGGAGACATGATCGCCCCAATTTAGCTTGGCATCAATCACCACTCCGTGGTATTTATAAATTTTTATCCATTCGAAGCTCATTCCTTTTTACTACAGAAGGTTGATTCATCCTTATGAAAACGATTTTAATGTTACGTAATTTCTGATTGGCTGCAGTTACGGAAGCCGACTGAAATATGCAAATGACTAATCCTACGATAAGCAAGTTGACGAACGTACTTTCTCATTTTTCGCCTACTTGCTTCCTCGAGTGGACCGGTTTTGGAAAAGCTTTATTATAGCCCTTTCCGATGTACTTACTTACTTAATTTTCAAACCCGCTTATCCGTTAGGGTCGCGGGGGCAGCAGCCCTATAGAGGATCTCCAGCGATCGCGATCTTCCGCCATCAGACGCAAGTCCTCACTGGTAAAACCCAAGCGACTCGAACCCAGATTCTCCATGTAGTCTAGCCACCTGGCTCTAGGCCGACCCCTTGGTCTCTTACCTATCGGCTTGGAAAATAACAACTGCCTAGGAAGACTAGTTTGCGGAATCCGTATCACGTGGCCATACCAGCGCAACTGAGATCACTCAATGCGGAGAAGTAGCGGCTCAACACCTAAAGATTCCCTTATGGTGCTGCTGTACACTCTATCTAGTAAGGTAACACCTGCCACACCTCTCAGTAATCTCATTTCGGCCGCTTGTACCCGCAATCGCACTCTTTCCGTCATTACCCAAGCCTCATGACCATAGTTGAGAATGGGGACAAAGATAGATTTGAAGACGGAGAGCTTGGCTTTGTTACCCAGCTCGCGTTTCGTTACCACGGATCGCCACAATTCACGTCTGGCACAGCTTGCTGCACCGATCCGAGCATCCAATTCTTTCTCCTGCCGTCCATCACTCGTGAATGCAATCCCGAGATACTTGAACTTCTCCTCTGTCTCAATGGGGCTCCGCTAACATGGAGAGCGCACTGAGCAGGCTGTCTTGAAAGGACCAGAACCTCAGTCTTAGCCACACTGATCTTCATCCCAGCTTCTTCACATTTGGCTGCAAACCTGTCTAGTGCATGCTGAAGGTTCGTGTGAGAAGACCCAAGGAGGACAAGATCGTCAGCAAAGAACAACCTTTCCACTAGGCCGTCGCCCATAAAAACACGCTCATCGCCTCGGCTGCCCCTGTCTATCCAGTCCATAAAGATAATGAACAAGAGGGGCGACAGTACGCACCCTTGGCGGAGTCCAACACCCACGGTGAACGGCCTTGACTTAATGCCATTTATCCAGACACACATCTCAGAGCATTCGTACAGAGACATGATGGCAACCAGTAATTGCCTATCCACTCCATACTCGTGCAACACTTACCAGAGCTTCTCCCGAGAAACTCTGTCATATGCTTTTTCGAGGTCCACAAAGCAAGCGTAGACCTCTTTTCCATACTCCCAGAATTTCTCAAAGATTTGCCTTAGAGCAAAGATCTGATCCGTCGTGCTTCGGCCAGGTCAGAAACCACACTGCTCCCCCGACAGTTTGGAGTCGACTATTTCCCGACCTCTCTTCTCCAGACACTTAGCGTGCACTTTCCCAGGAATGCTGAGCAAAGAGATGCCTCGATAGTTGTTGCAATCTGTCTGATCTCCCTTTTTGAAGATAGGGATCACAATTCCTGTCTGCCATTGCTTAGGAGCCTCTCCAGATATCCAAGCAACCTGACACACTCGAGTCAGCCACAGGATACCATCCTGATTTAAGGCCTTTAACATCTCGGGCCGGATTTCATCATCACCTGCAGCTTTGCCGGTCTTCAGGAACTTAATTGCCCATCTGACTTCTGCTTCAGTGATACTACCGTGGCTATTCTCCGCTTCAAGGTGCACCTCATGTGCCTCAGCTGTTGCTGTCACTGGATTAAGAAGAGATGCAAAGTATTCCTTCCACCTATGCAACACGCTCTCCTCCGTTTTCAGAAGCCTCCCATCTGAACTCTTAATAGTTTGTGATGAAAGAGACTTCTTTCCACGGAGGCGGAGCACGGTCTGCCAGAATACCTTGTTTGCCGAATGCCGAATACCTTGTTTGCCGAATGCCGAATACCTTGTTTGCCAGAATGCCTTGTCTGCCACCAATTTCTCCCCGAACTTCTCCCAGGCCTTGGCTTTAGCTGTTGATACTGTCTTTGGTGCTGCTTTTCGCGCCTCAGTGTACCGCACTCGACTCGAAGTTGACTTATTTGCAAGCCATAGCAAATAGGCTTCCTTCTTTGCCTTGACAGCTTCTTGGACTTCACCGTTCCACCATGCAGTCCTTTTCTCATCGCCCTGCGCCACACTCAGCCGCTAATGACCACAGCACAATGCAGCCGAAGTAATCACAGCAGTTTTAAATAACTGCCACTCCTTTTCAACAGTACCACGATCACTGGGTAGTTCTTTGAAACTTGAAGATATGTTATCTGCAAAGGTCTTCCTCACAGCTCTATCCTCCAATGCCTCCTACCGGGTAATTCAGTCAATTTCTGACCATTTCACTCGAATGACGTGCATTAGGGATAAACAATTGAAAGAATATGAGCGCCATATCGAATTTCTAAATAGTTGGAATTTGTATTGTTGCAACGGCGCTGTATGAAAATCGTATTGTTGAAAAATGGCGCCCGCTTTAGCAACAGAGCAGAAATGTAAGGTTGTCGAATGGTATTTCGAGACCAAATCACCTGTAACCGTGCAAAGAAAGTTTCGGAAGGAGTATAAGTGTCGAGACGTACCAGGCAGGCAAGCAATCATGGATTTTGTCAAGCAATTTCGTGCCACTGGATGTGTTAAAGGCAAGAAAAAAGGCGAGAGCGAAGCTCGTGTTTGAACGGCCGAAGTTGTCGAAAATGTTCGCACAAGGTTGGTCGATTCCCCTACCAAAAAATCTGTTCGCCTACGAGTCCTGACCTAAACCCATGTGATTTCTATCTCTGGGGCTTCCTTAAAGACAGTGTGTTCACTACAGCACCAAGAACACTAGACCAGCTGCGACAAAGCATCGTCGACTGCTGCACCCTTGTGGATGCAGAAATCCTGGATAGAGTTATGAACAACTTCACCATTCGGCTGAGAGCAGTTCAAAACGTTCGTGGTGGCCACATTGAGCATATCATCAAGACTTTTCCACGGGAATAAAAACTCCGAACTGCCTAAAATATCATACTGAAATGCTAAGTTTGTAAACATTAATGGGTCAATAAATCATAGTACTGAAATGGTCAGAAATTGACTGAATCACCCTGTATTTGATGCGCCAAGTTTGTCTGAACCTAGTATTTTGCTTGGTTGGCATGGATTCAGAGAACCGCAAAGTGCAGACAACAAGGTGGTGATCAGTTGATAGTTCTGCCCCTCTTCTCACACGAGTATCCAACAATGATCGGAATAAGTCGGCTGATACGATTACAAAATCAATCAGTGACTTCTGGTGCATTGCATTCCTGTACCAGGTATACTTATGGACATCCCTGTGCTGGAAGAAGGTGTTTGTGATGGAAAGTCCATTGTTGCAACAGAGATCCAAAAAGTACCTCCCATTCGCATTTAAATCGTGTTCACCTTTCCTCCCAATCACGCCTTTCCACGTTTGGTCATCAGCCCCTACGTGTGCATTGAAGTCGCCCACCAGGATGATAGAATCTGCACTCCCTCTCTTGCAAAGAACAGCATCAACTTCATTTAGAAAAAGTGGGTTCTCTGTGACTGCATTCGGAGCATATGCAACGAATAGAGAGAGACCGTTTTCCTATCTGAAGCCTCAGAAGACACAGTCTTCCACCTAAGGGATCCAATCTGCAACATAATCTGCCAGCCGGGGACTTATGAGTATCCCCACTCTCGCCTGGGCAGTCATGTTAGGGTCGACACCTGAGTAGAAGAGCTTCCACCCTCCTTCTAAGTCCACAGTTCCAGAACCCGGACGTTTCGTAGAGGTAATACCGATGATATCCGCTCGATACCGTTTGGCATCCTCCACTAACTCTGATTCCTTTCCTGTCATGGAGAATATGTTCCAAGTGCCGATTGACAGCACCCGATCCCGTTGTCGCTTTACCCGTTTCTCCTCCTGGGTAAAGGCATGCGCTGCCCCCGACCGTTTCCCCAAACGCACAGCGAGTGCACTGGTGGGGCTTTTCGAAGGCATTGCTCCCTGATAACAGCCGGGAGACTGTCGACTATTTTTCGAACGAGAGCCTCTGCCTAACTCCCGAACGCCGGTGACTTTAACCTTCGCCACACCCGGCGCAGTATGAATTCTCTCATTCGTCGACATCATGAGATATATGTTTGTTTGGATACTCTTCGTCTCACTTCTCAACCATGACCTTTCTGGTAAGGGTGACCCTAAAGTAGCAGTGCTACAACCAGCATATCTCACAGAATCCCTGAAGCACCCAAACCCCTGACCCACGGTAAGGGGGCATCCACTCAGGGGCAATCTACTTTCCGATGTAGAATATACACTGTATTAAAAGAAAGTAATCGGACACTTTCGATTTTAGACGTTTTTTCGAATATCTAGAAAAATACTTGACGAATTATCCTGAAATTTCAGGGGTGTAAAAAGGATGTACATCTCATATATTTCAGCGAAGGTTTTCTCCCGAAGGCAAATAGGGGACCAGCAAAGAAGTGAACCAAAAAATAATGTTTGGAATTGCCCTGTAAAAAATAATGCTTGAAATGCATTGTAGCTGTAGCATATGCTTAAGAGGCTTGTTTTACTATTCTGTGTTTTACACCCCTGAAATTTCAGGATAATTCGTCAAGTATTTTTCTAGATCTTCGACAAAACGTCTAAACTCGAAAGTGTCCAATTACTTTCTTCCA
The DNA here is from genome assembly GCA_023313115.1 of Rhysida immarginata. Lineage (NCBI taxonomy): Eukaryota > Metazoa > Arthropoda > Chilopoda > Scolopendromorpha > Scolopendridae > Rhysida > Rhysida immarginata. Next base: position 145,265 of record JAHWFO010080782.1, on the reverse strand, counting down.
ATCAGTGTACTTATTCTGATTAAACAGTGCAAACAAAAAGGTTTCAGTGTTTCTAAAACAAACTATCATATCAATCGGAGGCGATCGGGGAGAAACAGTTGGCTTTCGATCGATCAAGAAAAACGTCAACAAAAGAACACGTGTTTTCTCGTCGGTCGTCCTCTCCCACCGAAGTTTGTAGTTCTGCCCGTCGCTTATTGGATATGCAGAATAACAGGCACCATAGAGCAGCGACACAAATAAGCCTAAAAGAAGCCGGAGAGGAGGAACAGGAAGAGAGGAAAAGCGATCTAGCCAATTTGAGGAAGAGAGAGAGCGAGGACAAAACGACTCCAAGCGGCCACCAGATGCGCGAGGGGATGTATCTAAAGGTAATCAGCGGCAGAAAGGGACTCATGGCCAAGGCAAATAGCGCAGAATTGGGTCAGTTCCAAGAAGGTAAAGCGAGCCGTATTTCTCCATAATGAAAGTAAATAACCAGCATCTTCAACCGAGGACAAAGTACACGGCAGCTGGAGCGGCCGGAATTTTCTTCTCCAATTTACTGGAATTCATCAACTTCCACAACATTTCGGACCAGGACAGATACAACCCAAAAGAACGGTGTGAACTCCGCAGCAGGGATTGTATGCAACAGTACAGGTAATGGAGGGCTATCGCAGTCACGTGGCGCCAAGTTTCTTCCTACCTTGGCAGTTGGTATCCGATTGTACAGCAATCGCAAGCAAATCATGTTATTTTATGTTCCTTGAACATTTAAGGAACATACAGGTAGCTAATTTTCTTTTATCTATTATGTTCTCATTTTTTACTAATCTCCTATCCCAGTCAAATTCGGACCTGGTGCGTCATATAAGAATCTTCCCACCAACGGAATTCGTAAATCAAGGCCAATCATAAGCCTCTGAACATTTTTGCAATTGTTCTTATAGTGTACTATATATGCTAATTTATCTTTTATTTTAAATAATTGGTCACTATTAAATGCTCATGCTCCATGTAGATCTTCTTTATTCTGCACACGTTGACCTTTACACGTGACACGGGCGTTCATAATGCACTTACGAACAAACGCGTTTTACGAAATTTTGGCAACAATGCGAAAACTACAGCCCCAACCATTTCGTCCAAGCGACGTAGTTCGGTAAGTGAAAGCCCTGGTCTCCGAGAGAAATCCAGCTACCTAAAGGATAATTGAATCACATGTTGAAACATCTGAGGCAACAATGCCACGGTTTATCGCAAAAATTGAATCTGGAAAGACGACACAAGGCACGATTCACAAGCTGAGCTTGATGCACATCGCAGAAAGAAGTCCAACACCCGGAAGCTGTATGAAAATTACATGGTTGGAAATAGGCGGCAGTTCGTGGTCACGTTAGACGAAGCATGAGTCTATCTTTCCGACTGCAATAAAATCCAAACGATTTACTATCGCCCTAAGACAGTTATTTAAAACATTAGCATTCGATAAAACACAATAAATGGCGACATCACAGATTTTCCTTGAAAAGCTTTCACGTTATGAATTGTTTTCATAAGGCTGAACCAACCTTATGTACAACATCCACAATATCTTATCCTTACCTTCAAACATGAACTCAACGCTTTCTACTTAGCATATTTCCATTAAAAAGCCAATAAAAGTAATGTCAAGATGAGCATGGTTGCCACAGTGTTGTACCATTCCTCCCAATTCATCAATTTGGAAAGTTCGCAATCAAAAACTAAAGAACTTGTGTGCCATCTTGTTGGAACTATCCTTGTGTGAAAATCTGCTAGTACGAGAGCTGTTTCTTTATTAGAGGCAAGTATTAAGTACAACCCGATACGAAAGAGCTTTCTCGATATGGTCAGTCCGTCAATGTTGTCCCCAGCATTGTGTAGCATACGTTACAAGCGATGTACAAGCCGTACTGCGCCTGTAGCAGTGCCTGTTCTCTAGATTGTGTGAATGGAGCGATCTATCACCTGCTGAACAGCGTCGTGTGCTCATTTCATTTCCCAGCGTCGTGCTTTTTCTACGATCCTGCCGTTTTAAATTCATTGTCAATTAAAACGAAATTCTTTGAAACTAGATTCTGTTTCAGTTCTAAACGTCCTAATTCTGAAGATCTTCAAGAACAACGACCACGACAGACATGCTATGCGCCGAAGGAATGAGGTGCACACGCCGCGGCAAGCAGGGGAAAGCGTCGCAGAAGATCCCGTTTCAACGACGTAAACGCATAGGGCTGTACAGGGTGATTGAAAAAGTGTGTATAACTGTAAGCAATGACAGATGTGACGAGAATGAACATTTTCTTTTAATACAATGTGGGTCCGAATTTTAACGCCAACTGAGATGTGAACAGAAATAAAAATGCCGCCACCAAGATCTACAAGTTAATAACTCAGGTTCTACAACGCCTAGAATAATGAATTTTGGAGAAATAATAGGGTACATAAAACTGTGTATACCGTTAAATTTTTATCGTATTCCAACTAGTAGTTTCCGAGTTACGCATTCAAAATCGTAACAGTGCTCACATGCGATTACTAACCAGCACATGTTACGATGTTGAGTGCGTACTCGGAAACTACTCGTTGGAATTCGATTAAACTTTAACGGCATACAGAGTTTTATGTATCCTATTATTTCTCCGAAATCCATTACTCTAGGCGTTGCAGAACCTGAGTTATTAACTTTTTGATCTTGATGGCGGCATTTTTATTTTTATTGATTACTTTCTCATCACAGTGGCGCAATTGGTCGGCGCGTCTGCACGGTGAGCAGAAGGTTCCTGTTCGAACCCAGGCTGTGGCATTTCTTTCCTATTTTCATCAATAATTTCAATATCTGAGGTTTGGCGTGGGGGGAAAATCCTCGTAAAACCTTTCATTTATTAATTTTTATTTTTGTTCATATCTCAGTTAGCGTTCAAATTCGGACCCACATTGTATTAAAAGAAATGTTCATTCTGGTCACCTCTGTCATTGCTTACAGTTACACACACTTATTCTAACAGTCTTTGAATATAGCGTCACTGTTATCAAAATCACTACAGTTACTATCGCTCCGTTTTCCTATTGGTATGGAAAATGTCATGCCCTGTAGCTTCTCTGACAACCCGAAAACACTTGTTGCAATGTGTGACATCAAGATTCCGAAGCTCCTCCATTGAAAACTGTGACACAGTTAGCAGAAGAATAGTATAAGGATCTAATGTCTCGATCGCAGCTGAAAAAATGAAAGTTTTTCGTATATTTTATTAATTTTGAGTTCAAAGTGAAAATTTTTATATATACTAAATGGTTATTGAAGCCTGCATCTTTCATTTTAAACAAAGTTCTTTTCAGCGTAGAAGTTATTTTTAAGAGCCGGCTTACGTAAATGCACAACCTAATTTAACCTAACCATTTTTAAGAGATGATTTTTCTTTCTTAATCATGAAACTTTTTATGCTCTGTCTGTATTAATTTATCTTATGAAGTTGCTTTTTCTTTTGAGTTACCTTTTCTTTGTTTATTTAGAACATCCCTCAGAAAGATGGGGGACGATCAAGCAGTTCGATCACCCCGATTTCTGATTACGAAAAAGATCCCCCGATCAGTTAATAGATTATCTAAGCATTTGCTGGTTTTACAAATTTACCTCTTCTATTAGCCAATAAATTTTGATAAGACATTGTTAAATTGATAACTAAGAAAAAATAAATAGCGCATGTTTATTCAATAGATCTAAGGCGAAGTTGAAGTCTGACAAACAGATAAAAACTGGGGAATGTTTTAGGAATATTCAGAATGTTAACAGAAGTGAGCCAGGCTCTGCTGGTGAAAAAAGGTGATTCCGAAAAGGTTTTGTGGGAACCCCAATTTCGATTCAAAATAAAGTTGCTGCTCGAAATTAATGCTAACAGAAACCAAGCCAGCAGTTTCTAGCTTTTCTATAGGCTCACTCAGATTAATCTTGATTTGAAGGAAAAACGACAGTGGAGAGATCATTGCATCAATGGGGACCAAGTGGATCAAGTTATAGGGGGGAACTGACTTATATAATGAAGGATGTTTGTTTGTTTGTGGGTAGGTTTGTATTTTATACAAATCTACAATTTTAATCCGATCTTGATAAAATTTAGACTAGCAGTGGCATACTTGGAGAGGTCCATCCATTGTGAGCCTTTAAAATTTTTTTTTCAAATTTTCATTAAGAATTTTTACTGTATTAATTCTAAGCGTTTTCAGGTGTTTATTTTTAAGATATTTCAAAATTTAATAAAAAAAAAACAACAAAAAGTCAGAGCCACGCCGGGGTTATCACCAAGCTTATTTGGTAGCACAACAAATCCAAACATTTCATAAAGATACATTTTGACAATATTCTGTGAATATTTTGGAAACTGAGATGCTGATAATGCGATTATTGAACGTTCGTTTCCAAGAAGACAAAGGAGTCAGACGTGTCTCCCTTGAGCTCCCTATCAAACGTCCAGACGACTGGCAAAAATTTATGTGCCTGGAAAGGAAAGAGAAAAAACGAGTATTGGTCAGAGAAACTCTGCAGCTAAAACCGAAAAATCTAACTCACCGACTGCTAACAATGTAAGAGAGGAAATAAATGATTCTCACTTTATTTCTAGCAAGATAATGGTCCGATACACAACCTACATCAACATCGGAATGGTTGCAGTTTCACTCCTGACACCAAAGTTCTGGAAAGCCCTGCTTGCACTTCCGACTTGAATCCAATTGAAAACTTGTGTAGTGATATAGTTAGACTGGTATATGCAAATGGAAAACAGTATGGCACAGTTATTGACCTCAAGAAGAGCATTCCGTTTGTTTGTTTGTTTCTTATAGAAATCTACAGTTTTGTTCTGATCTTGATGAAATTTTGCACACGTGATCTTCAAAGCAAGAGGAAGGTCATTTATTCATCTCACATTTCGAAAAAATAATAATTATCGATAATAAATCGATTTTCATAATGATGGCATCAAATAACACCAGAAACATTGGAAAAATTAGTAGACTCTATGACAAACAAACTGATGGAACTTCTGTCACGTATGTATATTGGGATTGGAACAAATATGGTGGGTCAAAAGTAACGAGTATAATATGTTTTATTCATGTATCAATGCATACAGATGAATAAAACACATAAAAGCGATTTTAAATCGTGAAAAAGATAAAGTTCACTTGATTTAAGTCTTTTTGGATAATTGAAAATGTCAGTTCGTAGAAACTTGTTGAAACACAGCTAACAGCGAACTACACGTATGATGCGAATGCTGACTTCAACAGAGGGGATGCAGCAAAACGTGCTATTCCCGACTTCTCGATGAAATTCAGCTAAGTCGTGGTCACTTGGAATGCACAATAACACTCGTCGATATCATCCTCCGAAGCCTATGACGACTGGAATAAAACGAATAAAAGAATCCGTTAATAATCACAGTAAAAATAAGTGTCATCACAAATTGTCGGTCACGTGAATAACTAATGTCCATGTGTTTGAGAGCAGGAAGGATAGTGAACGTAATAATTAACTGGACGAAAAGTTCCGTTACTGTAATGCACGCATTACGGAGAAAACCCAAGCTGAATCTGTAAGCAATGTATGCTGATAAAGCAAACGGCCACATACCGCACAACAGTCCTTCGGATACTTTCTATTGCTGCTAATTTCCGTAAACGCTTGGCAAATGACAGTCAAAGACACGAACACATTTAGTTTGATATCAACTAAATAGTCTATTGGGGAAAAGTTCGAGCTGCACGCAGTCGAGGGCCGACGGTTGCGGGATTGCATTAATATGAGACAATTCGCTAACCTCGTTAGCACGCTGTCCAGCCTCCACTGTTGCAATTATGTGGTCGCTGCTCGTACGAAAAACTCTTCGTTGTCGTCCTCGAAACAGAATCTTTTGTTGGTATAAAGTGGAATCCACCTCCGACTATCCTTTGAGGAAATTGTGTTAATCGTCCTTCTCTTTACAGCATGGCGCCGCTCACACGCTTTATTTTTCCTGGATACCGTCGTTTTAGGTTAGCCATCTCTTCCTCAAGCCATCTAGGATCTCCTCGCCCATGCTCCTCCGCAACCGGAAACTCATCATCTCTCTGCTTTGTCTTAAGACGAACGTCGTGATGCCTCATCCACCCGGTCTGTTCGTGAAACGACGAGTAATAATATTTTGAATGATGACTGTTAATATTGTCACGGTGATTTTTCATGAATTAAATCCCGTGAAAACTTCCTTCTTGTAAGGGAGGTCAAAAAGAGTCCTATAAAATAGTCCTATAGGGAGACTCCTAGAGAGTCATTATATTGTGACAAATTTAAATTTGGATTAGAGAAATTACATCCTGGTCTCAATGTTTCTTTTTCCTCTTCATACTGTAGAGAACGTGCCTTTTGTTCAAGTTTTTTCTTTTGCAGTTTGAAAAATGTTCGCACATTTAATGTTCGCACATACTCTTCTGCTTGATATATACGAGGACAAATGAATAAATCGGTTCCACGAATTTTTTTCACACCAATACATTTTCCCCACCGTGACATCAATTTGGATATGCCAGCTGCATAAAACGTCGTCGGCTGCTGATGTAACCACTGCCGCACAGCCTGTTGCATTTCACTATCAGACAAAAAGTGCTGGCCAGCCAATGCCTTTTTCATCTGGCTTCAGATCTGGACTGTATGGCGGAAGGTCCATGATTTCCCAGCCGTATCTAGTGATTTTTTTCTTTGATCGCCATGGCGACGTGTGGCCTTGCGTTGTCGTGAAGGAGGCGGACGTGGGCACTCTGTCGCTTATCACGCAAGGCACGGCGTAGCTTGGTAAGCGTTGGCAGTGTAGGATATTGCGTTGATTGTTCCACATGCTCTGCAGCAGTGGTTACACGAGCTCCCGACGACGTTTTATGCAGCTGGCTTATCCAAATTGGTGTCACGGTGGGAAAAATGCATTGTCATCGGTGGTGGATATATAGAAAAATTATTAATGAACTGCTACTCCTGCATATCTAATGTCGTCTTGTTTGACCAATAAATTGCTGTGAAAAAATTCGTAGAACCGACTTATTGATTTGCCCTCGTAAATATATTTTTCATAATAGCCTTTTTGCCTCAAACTATTTTTCCCACCATTGTAGAACTCTGAAATATTCAGAGACGGGTGGTCACTATCAGAATTATTAATCCAGTAAAAAATAACTTAAAAAGCAAAACTAAGTGCAGAGGGAAATTCCAGGAAAAGTTTTACGATTTTCTCCCTTTTTCGAAACAAGTCGGCTCTTCGTTTGGCCGTTAGATCATAAAGCGAAGTTGTCACTGTTTGGAGAGCGTGGGGGTCAAACTGTTGGCGCTAAATGGATTTCACTTGTTTTTCATAAAACACATGCGATGATGGAAGAAGATTAAAGAAATCGTTTAAGCGGCGCTTCCTGGGCAAATATTCTCCTCCTTCATCGACGGACGCAACACGAGACGGAACACGATATTGTCGGCTCATGTAAGCGGCTGATAATGAAAATGTCTTTAATGAGTGAGTGGGTGATTGCACCCGTTGAAGTGAACAGGGAAATTAGGGGAAGGAGTGGGTAGAGTGAAGCGGGGGTGGAGGAGGTGATAGCTGGCCGCTGGCCAATCGTCTCGTTTCCCCACTGGCTGTATCACCGGATGCCAGCAGCGGCTGCACACTGGGAACCCTCGGGTGGAGTCCTTTGCACATGGCCGCCTGCCGCCATAAACAACGCATCTCAGGCGAATCACGAGCCAAACAGCAAAATGAAGATAATTTAATTAAGCGAATGCTTTTCCGTTTGCAGTTCCCGGAAGAAGCGAAGCCGCGTCCCCAAACAACTCGCAACGGACAGCGACGCTCTCCACCCCCTCGCTTTCCACGAGAAATTAAGCAGTTACCCAAGCATTTATCTCTATTATCCTGGGAAGAGAAAAATAGTGGAACTATGCATCATCCTAGATTTTAATAACTATACAAGATATAATACTCTCGTAGAGATTTCTTTACTTTTCAATTGCCATTTTAGTAATGTTTTTAAGTGGCCTAAATTTTAATAATTTATTTTTTCGTTTATGTCAAGAGATAGCTTATGTCATCATGTAGATGCGAGCTAAAATGTAGGTTTCTGGCATTATCTTAAGTTCCTTTAATCTCAGAAGTACGGGAAAAGACAAAAAGCCGGTACGTTTGTCGCGGCGAAATTTTTAATAATCCCGAGAGACAATGAACGTGGGAGGGAAACTACGTCATGCCTCGTTGCCCTTATCTCCATGGGATAAAGTTTTCTGGTAAACATGAAGATTCACACCTGTGAGTAGATTGGTTTTTTTCAACGCACTTTTCCAAGGCTTATGAAAACATATACATAATAAGCATATGTGATCCTCTGATAATGTTTGAAATCATTATCAGTAACGATGCAACATGATATACGGCTCGCAGTAAAAGATCTGGGAAGGGAGAGTCATATTTAAAATCGGCAGGAGTGGAGGAGTGATCTTAAATTTTAAGCAAATTGCGCAGTATGTTTTTCATGCTCCTTGTCACTCAATACTTAGGCTTTTCACTATCTATTTCTTTGCTAACATCTAAAATAATTTATACGTCCCTTTTTTCAACCCACGATCCGTTTTTTTTTTGTTTGTTTTTTTTTTGTTATATTTGCCATTTTTCTATAATAATTTTATTTAGTTAACTAGATACATTTTTAAATTGATTT
>JAHWFO010080782.1:120328-131535 GCA_023313115.1 Rhysida immarginata | reverse complement strand
TTTATTTATTTATTTATTATTTCGTTAATTAATATTAAAATTTGATATAAATTATATTGAATATAATTCATGAATTTAACATATGCCTTTTGTATAATAAATTTTATTAATTGAAATCAATTAAAATTATATTGAGATGTTATTTTTTTGTTATTTTTTTATTTTCATTTTTTGTTTTATTATTTGTTATATTTTTATATCAATACGGCAAGATCAATTAATCAATCAATTAATTAATTGATCTTAATAACATTTTACATATTGCATATGTGTGTGCAAGTGAAGTAAACAATATACCACTGGCAATGAGTGTTTATTGCAATCCATGCAATGAAAATAATAATACATTATATGACAAAAAGCTAAGAGAGATAGTTTAAGAATCTCCTTCCAAAAGCCAAGTTTATGACGAACGTCAAGCCTACCCAATATGACAATTTGACAGAATAAATAAAAGTTCAAGTATTAAGAGAATTTAACAAAACGGATCGGAGAAAAAAGCTTTTAAAGCAAGAGTCAGTAAGATGAAATCGGCCTATGCTCACCAAAGATATCTATAAGAAGTCAATATCATTCAACTAAACTTTGGCACTAAACAACAGTAATACGCCCAGAAGCAACTTATACAGCTAAATGTCTGATCTTGATCAAAAAAATGTTAACTCAAGAACTGAAAGTAGCTGAAAGAGAAATATTAAGAAAAATGTTGGGGTTAATATTTAAAGTACGTCGCAACAATGAAATATACACACATTTGAAAAAATTACTGATACTGTACCGTTAGGAAAAGGAGAATAGTTTTTTATGAAAATCTTGAAAGAATAAACCCCAATAGGCTCACAGGAAAAATTTTCAAATATATGTCAAAATTGAAAATAGCCAATACTTGGATAAATGAAACACAAAAGGACATAGAAGAATTACAAATTTAACAAGCACACATATAAAAACGTACACCACATAAAATCAGGTTGGTACAATCAAAAGGCTTGCGGGAAAAAATGAAAAATTAAAAAGGCGCATTTTGGACTCAGTAAAGGAATAATAATGAGTTGAAAAGAACATAGTCCATTGCGGGTTATTCAACAACACAACAACAACGACGTCAAAATAAACCTCATTTGTCAAATGAATTTGAAGTAATGATCATCATTGAAGAAGGAACTGAAAATTTTTATATATGTCCTGAAAATTGTAATTTGCATCCTGAAAACAATTAACAGTTTGATTTGATCAACAGTTTCCAGATTTCTCTCGGTTCCTTAAGCCTTCGACCTAACAATTTCTTTTACATCCTTCAATGATATCTGTGGTAGTTAAAAGGGACTGAATAATCATTCATTCCTTCGCAGCAAGCTGCGCTTCACTAGTCAGCCTCGTTTTCGATCAAGCATGAGCGCGGCCATAATCTCGCGCTTTCTCGTTTGAAATAGGCCCATTCCGGGGTTGTTATCGACACCAAGACCAAACGGTAGGTTTCACCTCGTCGTCAGAACGCAACTCATGCCCCTTAAGGTGCTCTTTCCTCTTTGGGAAGTGGTGAAAGTCGCAAGGTGCAAAGTTTTTTGAACTGCAGTTTTTCATCTTTGAACTGCAACCCCCTCTGATGTGTGGCGATAGTGTGCGGACGGGCGTTATCGTGCTGCAGAAGAGGATCCAAAGCTGCCATTCCATGGAGGCATTACTTTTCAGCCCACCCTCGTATTTTGACTTTTAATAGGCTTTCCACGCTTCAACGATATATCCACCATTACCATAGCAGAACAAGTGCATTTTGGGTAAAATCCAGAAAAAGCATATTGATGAGATGATTTACTGCGTATGTCAAAAAGATCGTTCAGCTTACGTGGCAGCTGCTATAATAACAATATAGATTATGAGCACTTGAGCAATCGTGCGTCGACAAAGCGATTTCACGTGCGCGCGCCGATGTCAAGAATGCTTAAAAGATGAACAGAAAGTAACAATGTAATCCTTCTTGAGAAATCGATTGTTACATGACATGCCAGTATCTTTGTATTCTTTACACTCACTGTTTTAGCAGGCGAATTCGACTTGAAGGGGTCCACGAAAAATTCTGAAAAGTTGATACGGCTGAGCTAAGACTTTGATAGTCTTATTTCTGAAAACAGAATTTGAAAAAGTTAATTCCTGTTAATTCAAGTTATCGTGCAAACGGCTGACGGCCGGATAAACGTATAGACCAAGGGCGCATTCTTATAAGTAGCTTTTATGCTAAAGCTCCTAATAAAGACTTCAAAACGCATCAATAGACCTAATGTTTCAAAATAATAAATTGTGAATATTAAAATAAATTAATTGTAATGGAACAGAATTTATTTCAATACACTGGGATTCATTTCTTCATTCAAAACACTGAAAGAAAAACGTTAGGCCATTACACGAATTGGCTAGGTAAGACACAAGGTATAGTGGCGCTATCTGTTAGCACACTTTCAATATACTTCATAATATCTCTGTAGTAAAAATTTAAATAAAAATTGTTGCTCAGACAACAATGCTCAGGTGACTTTTCCGTTCCGGCGTGTGCTTCAAGCCGGCGCTAATAATGCTTAAACATGCAACAATACCAAACTCTCTCCGTAACGCTTTTTGGTGTCGGTTTTTGTATCACGTTTTTTGTACAATGATGTCCAGCCTCAAAGTTAAAAATTCTCAACTGGTTAAAAAGTTATAAACATAATAGTTTACTAAGAATAAACTAAATGTTAAATGCAAACAGTCGGATTACAGCGCAACCACCAAGGATAAAGTAATTTTTCTTTATTCGTGGCCACCACCTTCGATGCGGTTGGGTTTTTTTTTTTTTTGTTGTTGTTGCTGTTGTTGTTTTTTGACCATGATATAAAGCGAAATGATTAGGCTCTCCTCAATGTTGTGGATGTTCTTTTATCCACATCATTGGGTTTCTCTAATCCTCTTAGAAGTTGGTTATTAGAAGTTGCCTTTGGCGGTTGCCAAAGTTTCTAAATGGAGTCTTACCTTGGTTACTTCCTCTACAGCTGCTCTACAGTGTATGCGCTCAACAATCACCCAGTCTGACTATAGAACGCATTGATAAAACAAATTATGACGTCACACACTGCTCTACGCCAACAATGCTTTATTGAGAAGCAGAAAACTGAATTTTATAATAAAAATTTAAGGGGGAGGTGACTCCACGAAATTGCATCCAATCCCTCTCTCCGATTTGCATCCTACACAAATTGATGATCTCAGGATGTTTCTTACAGGTGATGAGCCTTTAAAGGGGTGAACAAGTTTAGATTTTAATGATAATGAATGGATGGATAATCAAATAATTATATCCTATAAAGAAGTACGGTCATGTTGTTTATTATATCAACTTAGAGTTTTCTTTAAAACAAAATTTATTTCATTATGAAATATTTTAGACTATAATAGCACTGAAGATGACTCCATAGCCGAAAACAGTCCTCAAGAATGCATAAACGATGCGTATTCAGAAAATAAGTTCCATTTTATAATAAAAACAAAATTACTATATATATTTTCAAAATTTTTCTCTTTACCAGATTCTCCATACCTTTACCTTTGTTTAAACACTTGTCATAGCGCTCAATGAGCTTCTGCATACTCACTTCATAGAACTCTGCCGGCGGTGAGGAAAGCTTAGCAGTTTTCACTTCTTCATCGTCGCTGAAATGCAGGCTGCTGACGAACTCTTTTAGATACCGGACCTCGCGTTCAGTTACTACCACCTGTTTCGGTAGCTAAAAGAGTTCATCGGCAGCCTGCGTTTCAGTGATGATGAAGAAGTGAAAACTGCTTAGCTTTCCTCATCGGCAGCATGCAGAAGCTCATTGAGCACTATGGCAAGTGCTTTACTAAATCTGAAAACTATGTGCAAAATAGTTAAAGAAATATAGAATCTGGTAAAGATAAAATTTTGAAATATATATAGCCCTATCGTAGTTTATTTTTATTACAAAAGGAAACTTACTTTCTGAATATACCTCATGTTTATTTGCTAAAGATTTATAAAGATATACTTTGATTAAAACTTTTTAAAATCATATTTTTCATAAAAGAAATTGATATAAAATCTAAATAATTATAATTTGGAAAAACGATATTTTGATTAAAATAAAAGCAACTTACAAATGCATTGTACGTATTTTAGAATTTATTATTTTATTTATTTTAGAACTTATTAATGTTTATGCAATTAATTTAATGTAAAATTGCCTCACCCTTACTGTTACTTATATAAATAAAATCGGAAAGTGGGTGAAAAATGATTACAAGATTTGAACGAAACAGACAGACAGAAAGAAGTTATGAGTTAAGTAAAAGTGTGTAGAAATTAAAATTCATGCATTTACACTTACAAAAGGCAAATCTTTGCAGATAATTACATTTCAAAATACTATATGAGATAAATAAAATCGACGTAAAAAATGAATATCTATTCTTAACATCTGTTTCTAATAGTGATTTCGTAACGACGAATTTCTTAGTATTTGCCCCTTTCTGCGTTCTATGTAACCACGACCAATCTTCATACAATAATTGCGAAATGGTTGTTATAAACTCAAACCTTGAACTTTGTTATTCCTCACAAGTGATTCTACGAAAATTAAAAAACTTTTGTGATACGTATATTAAACAATGTATTACACAAAACATCACAGCAACTTATAGAGTTTCGTCTTACGTGTCAGGAAAAGCGCCTGTGTTGCAGCATCATTATTTAAAAAAATGAACCAATAGGTATATCAGGATTTTTAAGGAATTTACTGAACAGTTTGATGATGTGGAACTGGCAGAGAGGTGCTTGCACCAAATGGGATGACATGCCATCCGTCACGAGAATCAGTGGCGACAACCGAGTTTTTTCAAAGCCGTGTCATTTCTAAAATTTCTGGCCAACAAGATTGCCGACCTTTCGAGCCAAGATTTCTCTTTATATGAATATAAGGAAGAATTGCAAAAATTGGGACACGTCATAAGTTGGGACAAATAGATTTAAAATAAAACTTGAATAATTCTTGGTGCCACTTGCTGTTAGTTTTCAGCACTTCATCGAAGGAGGCATTGTGTTATCGATTATCGACGACGCCGAAGCTGCAGCCAATTTCCCACAAAAGACAGACGAAAGATCGTAGATCAAATATGAACATCCTATGTCGATTGATTGTTCTTATAGCAACTTTTGCTTCATGTTGCCATTAGCTTTTCTTTAGTGCTAGATGATGTTCAAAGTTACCATTTTACTAACAAATCGGGACAGTTTCAATTTTCTAAGATGGGACAGTGTTTTCTCAAGGAACATCAAAAGAGAAGAAACAAATAAGTTGCCACAAAAGAAGTTAACAAAGTTGCCACAATATAGAAAGGTTTTGCGGAAGGACCATATGCACCATCTACTTGCGGTTGGATCTAGTATATCCAGTGCAAAAAATGGGCACCTGAAAACTGCATCACCGCAATCAAGTCCTTTGTAGCATGTAGGAACTAAAAGACAAAAGTTAATATCAAAGGTCTACATTTAGAAAAGTTAAGTGCTTTGTCTTATTTTATACTGTGTTTGCTATGTCCCGTCTCCTGCCTTCATATAAAAATCTATAAATAACTTACGATTCATTCGATATTCAGTGCCCATAATTTTTCCTGTTTCGTATTATTAACTTCTGTTGATAATTCATAAATTGCTGTCTTTTTTAATAGGTATGTTATAAAAATTATTTTCTAGAAAACGTCCCAACCTATGAATCTCTCCCGTATAAAGGAAATGATGTACGGTAACACATCTTACAGAAAACATGCAGCGCAGCAGCAGACAGCCACTTCCAGTATCTGTGATGTTCTGTGTTCTTATCGTTCAATGTACGTAACATGAAATTCTTGTTTTTGTTTAATCGTTTTTCTAATCTTAACAAAGTTCAAGATTAGGGTTTATAAGATTTGCCTTGTATAAAAAGATACTGACCTAATGACAAACAAAATTATATAAAAGAATAAATGAATATTTCACATTCAATTCAATTTTATAGTTCTCATTGTTCTGGTGTTCGCCTCCTTTTATTTGGGTTGATGTTGATTTCAGATCTTTCAGTTCACATTCACTGATAAAAATCTGCTGCTATACGAGATCCACAGAACAAAGACAATTAAAGATGACGAAATCAATTGAACTGATGATAATGCTTAGAAGAGTTTTTAATTCTTTTTTTCTTTGAAATCGATGTAACATAACTTACAATCAATTAATGACTGTAAAGTGTTCATGAAGGACACAGATAAAGCGAAATCAGCATGAAGATGCAGAGAAGAACATCTCAGAGCAGCAGCATTCAACTCAGCTACCATTCAAGTGCCCCATTATCTCTGCTATAAACAAGAAAGCCAAGGCAAACATACGTTGATCCTTGATGATTGGAAGCGTATTGCATAATCAGAATGAATGAAGATTTCAGTTGCACGATGCACATAGGAAAGCATCAGTTCTACCATGTGACAATCATGCAGGCTGACAAGTATTTTCATGGCACGAGTTATGTCCCTTCAAACTGTGGAACCATCCATGAATGACATAACATACTTCAACTCTTTTGCTGATAAGCTCCATTCATGGCTGCAGTTTACCTATAAAAGCCAGAAAAATTCGACAGATTGATTCATGGAACATGGCAGTGAGTTTATATTGCTGCAGAGGTTGCACAAGCACCAGATCTCAACTTTATATAATATTTATGGGTCGACCTAGAGAAGGTGATTCACTAACATGCCATCAACGCTGTCGATTCAACAAAAGTTAAGTGATGCACTTCTCTTGGTGTGGAGTAACTTTCATCACCGGAATCCTTCCGAAAGCTTGTGGAATCGATGCATGACGCATTCAAGCTACGTATGTTGGTTACGAAAAGAGGATACAACTTATTAATACGCGTGCCTATTAAATTTCGATAAATGTTAACAAATAATAAAAGTACCTTTTGAAGTCTTAGTTCCACTGTATTTCGTCTAATATTTTTCAAAATTTTAAAAATTATGCAAAAATAAAAGTAAGAAGCTAATAAAGAAATAATAAAATAAAGAAACTCCTGTAAATATCAAATTAAAAGAGAACTAGAATGAATGGAAACCTAATTAGCTTATTATAATTTTAAACGAATTTATACAATTATGTAGTTTCAAAATAAAAATGTACAGGGCAATTCTTAAATTTATGAGTTCATTATGTTTCCCCAGATGCTTCCTCTTGTTTTTAGATTGGCCCTTTTGTATTGAGAAAGGAATGATGAACCTAAAGGAGTAAAAGAAAAAAAATGGTAAATCCAAAAACATAGTGGTTGAAAAGCTTACCTACAATGATTACATTTATGGCCTAACTAGTAGCAGGAGGAAAGATATAACGACGCAACAGTTAAGATATGAATCGGCTATTTTCAACAAGTCAGTAATAGAAGATATTTCTTACAAGTAATTAATTACAACTAGTATCTAGTGGATTTCGTCATCGTTCGTGTTTTTCAATAAAGAAAAACATCGGCGACATGAATGACGCCGATGACGAAACATGTGTCATCACAAAAAAGTTCTCGTGAGAAGACGAGAGGGGCACGAGAGGAGAAAGAGATTCAAGGAGATAAAACATGGCAGCGCGAGCAAACGGACGTGGAATGAATAAGAGAGGCCTGAACGCTATCCACCGCCAAAGTTTGAAGGAAAACGCCGAGGGCCGACAAGGTCGTGGAACGACGAAGCCAGGCGAACACCGTTACGAGGGAGGAGTCGACGACGAGTCAGCGAGAGAGGTCGGCGAGGCACGCGGCCAAGCAGCCGAGACAAATCTCCATGAGCGTCAAGCGACACTCGGACGGCAGGAGGTGGTCGACGAACGGGACGTCGAAATTGCACGGGCCATAGAATTGCTGCTACATGTCATTGAAGAGGAGAATGCTACAAGCGAAAGTCCGACGGAGGA
This sequence comes from Rhysida immarginata, assembly GCA_023313115.1. Taxonomy (NCBI): domain Eukaryota; kingdom Metazoa; phylum Arthropoda; class Chilopoda; order Scolopendromorpha; family Scolopendridae; genus Rhysida; species Rhysida immarginata. The sequence goes on along the minus strand of JAHWFO010080782.1, from coordinate 123,563 downwards.
GCTACCCATCACCTACGAAGACACGCCGGCAGCAGATGGACGATTCCCGTCGAACGCTGAGAACGAATTCTCATACTCCGGACACTCAGATAATTATGGTAGGCAAACTTTTAATCTATTTCTTACGGGCGCTGTCTTCTCGTCCACCACGGAATGCCTAGCCGGCTTTATCTAAAATTAACGGCAACACGAACTGAACATTATCGGATACTTTTCCAGTACGAGGCCATTGATTGGAGAGAGGGGGAAGAAGTCACTGGTGTATTTCCCTACTCTATTTGCCAATTTTTGTTAAGCGGAACAGGGGGGTTCGTCCAAAGGCCTTCTCTTGTTCGCTTTTCATAAATTGAACTTTTAACGGACGCTGTGTTGGTTTTCAACGAGAAAGCAACGAAACGACGTCAGTGCTTCAGTGCGACGCTCGTCAGCCAAGCTCCGTTAGACTGTTCATTTCTCATCGAAGTTCGTCGCTGTTCCATAAAGGAGTTACGTTTAGCTTTTCCCGCTGTGTGTGTTGGGCTACCGCATTAATAATTATGCAACGTATAAAGCCACGGGAATAAAAAGTTATTCATCGTAGTAGAAGCACGATCGTTTCGATATCTCTATGTTCAGTGCGCCGAATATGTAATGTTCTTTTATAAGTGAAGTGATTTCATTTGAGTACGTCATCTAAACGCCGTTATTTGAGTCTGTGTGTATGCTACATTATACCATTGGAATGCCGATATTAAGGGTTCTAATCTTAGTTAAGAGTAGTGTTATCCAGTGTGATATAGTACAAGCTTTATTATAAATCTGTGTGATTACGCCGGCTATGTTATAATAAGCTTCAGCGATTTGTGTGTGATTAATATTTATGTGCCATATCGCATCCCTACTGCTACTCTCATACATGAGTTTGAGATCATGTATGATCGCCAATAAACGAGGTGTCATCAATGTGTATGACGTTTGTAACTTCGATGCTTCTGTAACTCGCCTTGCAACTTGTGATCCAGTGTTACGTCTTGCAATCAGCCAGCATCGACAGACAGACAACACATTTCCGAGTCTTCGATATAACGCACCATATCGATACTTCCTCGCTCGTCTTGCCAAGCCGGGGGCTTGCTAACAGGAGACGACGCGGGACTCATCACGTCCTACATCGTGCTACTTGTCAGCCGAAGACTTTCGTCATCCATATTTACCGATTCGACTTCAGTGACTTTTATTTATCGACACGTAGAAGGGACACTTAATTCCAATTAGAGCCATTTGACTTTATTAATAAAATCAAGATTTGGCGGGTTACTCATTATTTAATCCACTGCGTAAATTTCAATTGACATTCGACAAGTTTTTGAATGAACATTTACTCTTATAATATTTTAAGAAGCAATAAAATATTATTTTTATTTTTATTCTCGTTTCCGTTTTCTTGTCAATCACTCTGCTATATCTACGTGACAACTAGTGACTTTCATACAAAGCAATCGCTGTATAAGGGAAGCGAGAAAATATCCATTACAATGGCAATCAACCGTGGTAAAAAGAACACACATTGAAAAGCAAACGTTCCTCAAACGACACGATTTAACGACGGATGAAGAAGAAAGCAAACAAATCAACTTCTGCGCTAAGAGCAGCTCTCTCGAGTCGTTCTTCGCCGAAAGACAAATCTCTCGGCGTCTAGAAAAAACACAAATACTATACCCCACAGGATACGGGCAGAAGTCCCACAGTAGCCATGAGAATCGCGTGAGATGAAGAAAACGAAGCGAGAAAATCCAAGCTTTTTCGTGGCATAAAGGAAACGAAGCCTCGAACTTCCTCAAGAAAGCAGACAACTCCAAACATTAAGGCGTCGCAACCTTCTGTAAATACTCTTCGAACTTAAGACGAATTCAGAATCCAAGCAGAAAGTAACAAACCCGAAGGAAACAGATGAATGTAAACAAATGATGAATATTGCAAACAAGCCTCTCATTCTCGTAGTAATTTAATGCTGGCAAAGTTGACTTCTATAGGTAGACTAAATGAACTCTCACAAGACAATGCAGAGTCCAGATGTAGACTGGCAGAACCAGGCAAGAACATCTAACGCTTTGCCTTGGTTATGATTTCATACAGAGTCAAGAAACAGGAAGAGAAAGGAAAAACAGGCATTGCCAAATAATCGCAGGAGAGAGAAAAATATGCAACCTGCAGACCTCATGGCATTCTATCAATTTTTGATAGCAGGATAACGAGATGGTGACCCCATTTCTCCTTCTACGACAGTTGATGACGCGTTTCTGGACGTCTCTAAGATGCTCACACTCCACGTTCTAATCCATCCCAGAGATGTTCTACTAGCTTGAGATTGGAGCTTTGAGCTGACCAATTCAGCAATTTTACATAAACTGACGGTTGAGAGCTTGTACATAAACATATCACCAGTATCTAGCTCTTCGCCTCTGCCAAGTGGTCCACCGTGGTCCCTGGCTCGAATACCGGGCACAGAATTTTTCCTTTCGTTTTTCATCTGCATTCAATTATAACCCCTGGCAAAAGGTTCGCGAATACGAATAGTCATTTTTCAACCGAAACCATTTTTATTTCATACTAGTTGTTGGCCTCGCTTCGCTCGGCTGTGCTACGCTTGCGATGCGTTTGTCTTATTTAATCAAATCAGAAAAAAAGAAAATAAAAAATCAATTTATTTTAAACAACATACTGTATATCACGATAAATCATATTTTTAGTGAAAGTTCTATCACTATTTTTGATCAATTTCCCTTGTTCTTGAGGAATATCATGGATACAAATTTTTATCAGGTTGTTGCAAAAGTTTCTTCCGGTTCTAGAACCCGTGCCCAAGAAGGGCTCATTTTCCGAGGGGGGTGTTCATATGTATTCAAACAAATTATTGCATTCGATTCCTGAATATCTTTGCTATATTACATCCAAGAATCAACTTTCTGACTATACATCTGTGAGTGCCATCAACGGTCTGAAATGGACCTTTCAGGCGAGCATATTCGAGCAATAATCTTCTAGAAGTATTCTGGAAAGATCAGTGCTGCGCAATGTCACCGAAATATTTGCCAACGTTTAGGTGATGACACTGTTAGTTTACGTACAATAGAAGAATGGTATCGCCGGTTCAGACGCGGAGATAGCACTCTTCAAGATGCACCTCTCTGGTCGGCCAATCATGATTTCACAATTGATGAAGATCACAATGTAACAACGAGGGAACTCGCAGAAC
>JAHWFO010080782.1:84775-95635 GCA_023313115.1 Rhysida immarginata | reverse complement strand
ATAATAATAATAATAATAATAATAATAATAATAATAATAATAATAATAATAATAATTGTTCAATTCACTTCAAAAAAAATACAAAAGACTCAATGAAATAAGGATTCTTAATCCTCAAATAATTATGTAAACAAAGGACAACATATGGTAAACAAATTAATATATGCGCGTTATATGTAGTTTTTCCATAACATAAAAGAATTTTTTATCAATTTAAAAGTAGTTAAATGTAGAATCCATTTGGGTAATTTATTGAACAAAGCAGGAATATAGACTTGTCGTGTGCGTGCTCCATAATTATTTAAGATATTTGGTGTCTTGAAGGACATACCATTTCTAAGGCTGTATTCCGTATACCTTTTTCAAGAGATAGGGTGAATTAAAAAATTTTTGAAGGGTGAATTAAAAACAATATAGTCAAATAAATTTTCTAATTGAAGTAATTTTCTTTTTTTGAACTGCTTTTCTATGTCTAATGGATATAAAGGAGTTCCGTAATTAATTAATTTTATCATTCGGTTTTGTAATTTCATAATTTCTTTACTATGGACAGAAAGTTTATAAATTTGTATGCCATATCTTAACCTGGATTCAAAGAAAGCTTTATATACAAGAATTCTAACTGGGATTGGATAGTAGTTTTGTATGTAAAACATCATGTATAAAACTTTACGTAATCCTTTACATAATTCCAAAATATGACTATGCCACGACATCTTTGCATCGAATGTCATTCCCAGATATTTGATTTCTTGAACTACGTTCACTAAAGTGCAATTACATTTATTATTGTCTTGACCATTTGTTATCAGTCTACATTGTTTTTTTTTTGGAACATGATTTTTTTGCTTGTGAAGACTATCGTAAATTTTATGCGGTATTTTAAACTTCAGAAGATTTGTTTTATTCAAGTTTAAACTTAGGCAATTAGCATCCAACCAGTCTGTTAAGTTCAATAAATCTGTTTGTAGATTTTGATAACAATTTTTCTTCATTCGGATGAACTGCTAACAGAGCAATGTATCCGCATAAATGAATACTCTACAGTGGTTTACATGCGTGGGTAGATCATTAAGAAACAAATTAAAGAGCAACGGGCTCAGGACGGACCCTTGAGGGATTCCATTATTGATACATTTATAGACTTCTGCACTTTTTATTTCATCGACTTGAGCAATCTGTATTCTTTCTGTTAGCAGATTTTTGATTGTGTTAAGGATCCTGCCTCTAATACCATAGCCCTCCAACTTGCAATTTAATATATTTAGATCGATTAAGTCATAAGCCTTATTCAAGTCAAAAAACACAACTGCGGCGTTCAATCCCTCATGAAATGCGTGATTCAATCCATCCACCATATTTAATAGTAATGTTTGGGTAGATTGCTTTTCCCGATATCCATATAGGTCCTTGTTCAAGATCTTATATTTGTTCACAAAATTTTCAATATTATTTTTAATCCAAGTTTCAAAAAATTTTTTAATTACAGAAGCAATAGCTATCGGTCTATAATTTTCAATATTATTTTTATCACCCTTTTTGTATATCGGCCTGATTTTTAGTTTTTTCATATTAGAGGGTATTATCCCAGTTTGTAAAATTCTATTATATAAATGTGTAAAGGGTTTGGCTAAGGTCCGAACATTATTGTTAATATCCTTGGGCCGGATGTCATCGGGTCCAGGTCCCTTATTTTTACTTAAACTCCTAATTATTTTTACAATTTCTTCTATCTCAACATCCAAAGTCATAATAGAATTGCAGGTGCATTGGAAGGTGTTATTAATTCTATATTGCTTGTTATTATTTATGCTTAGTTGCTTGATTTGCTTAACTATTAAATTGTTAAAATTATCTATATTGTTTTTCTAAAATTCATTATTGCTGTTCTCTTTTTTGGGTTTCCCCATCAGATCATTAATCAAGTCCCAAGTTTCTTTACTATTTTTCTTGCTCTCACTAAATTTTTTGTAAAAATAAATTCTTTTTAAATTTCTTAACTGTGAGTTCACAAAATTATTTAAATTTCTATATTCATTCATAAGCTATAGATTATACTTTTTTTTTTTTGCATAGTAACCACATTCTGCGTTTTTTTCCAATCCAAAAAAGCATTTCATCTGTCATCCATGGTTGTTTTTTTGTTTTCGTGTAAACCATTTTTCTTTTTGATACTTTGTAAATTTTCTTAAAATTGTCAGTTAAGAGTCTGTAAATTTCTTCTGGGTTATCCTTTTCTAGTATTAAGTTCCAATTTGTTTGCTGTAGTAATTTATTTACTAAGAAGGAATCGATATAAAAGTCTATGGGAATTTTAGGCTTACACACATCCAAAGATGAATCAAAAAACTGAAAAGTGATAATGTTATGATCAGCCAGTTTATAATCAATGACTTTTGCACGACATGTCCAATCGTAAGTCCTTGTACATAGATGATCAATTGTGGTTGCTGTAATACGATCTCCGTATTTTTCGATTCTAGTTGGCTGGTCGATCAGCTGACATAATAATAATAATAATGATAATAATAATAATGATAATAATAATAATGTAACAACCACAGGGAAAGACCCCAATTGGACAAGACCGGCGGAAAAAAAACCGTGTTGTCCCCAACAGGCCGAAGCACAAAACTGGGTTAATGAAAAACATGTAAAAGAAGGAAAAAAAATAAGAAAATGAAAGACATTACGGAAAAAGACATAAATATAAATGATTAAGATCCAAACCTAACAAGGACGAGTCATATGGCGTCGGTAGAAATTATTTAAAGACCAAGAAATACGTACTCAGCTTATTCATTTGCGATACCATATAAAAAGATCAAAGAAGTTATGGTCATTTCAATCGAAACCAAAAAATAAAATAAATGAGAATAATAATAATGATATAATTAATATTAAACATATAATGTAAATTTCTTGTCTTCAAAATCATCCAACTTACAATTCCTAAAGTTATTCTTAAAGTTAGTAATCAGCTTCATTACTGGGTTGATGGCGCTTAGATTTGTCCTCCATTTAGGAAGGCATCTAAGAATATAACCGCCACGCGCTCTTCTTAACTCCTTAAAGTTGAAGTCAACAATGATATCGGGTGCGCACGCCCTGTTATGATAAAGACTGATTAGCATATTAAAGAGACATCTGCTAAGAAGGAGGTTAATATTAAACAGATGTCTGTTGCTATCCATTACATTCTGAGAGTTAAACCTAGTAGCAATGAGATTACAGAAACTGGTAAATTTACGTTGGATGAAAGCTAAGACTTGTTTATTACCATATCCACGCGCAGTAAAGCAGCTCGAGTATTACAAACGCTTTGAACAGTATAATAAAAAGAGATGTAACAGAAAAATACTGGGTGAATTGTTTCAAGATACTTAGTCGACGGGAAATATCAGCATTCTGTGTATCAATGTGCTTTAAAAAGGAACAGTTGTCGGCGAAATATACTCCCAAATCCTTAATCTCTGACTTTCTAGCCAGGAAGCCATCTTCCGTACCAAACTTAAAAATGAAGGGGGGCACTTTCCTGTTAAAGGAGTCAACGAACGACTTCTGCAAGTTGAGCGTTAAACCATTCTTGACTGCCCACTCTGATGCTTTATTGAGACTATGTTGAAGCGCCTCACAGGCAGTCCAACAATCAATTGCATTGAACCTTCGTGGATTCTCCACTGAGGACAAACGGGAGATCCGCCATAAAAGTATTGAACAATAATGGACCCAGTGGACAACAATGCGGAACACTACTCTTAATAGCGTAGGCATGGAATGAGGTGCCCAGCACACTAAGCTTGAAACTTCTATCCGTCAACATCGAAGAACACCAATATCTATAACTACAGGTGACAGCCCCGCACAGCGCTGCTATTCAAGGAGTAATTCAATATTTACGCTATTGAATGCCGTAGAGAAGTCTAAGCAAAGAACTTCGACTTGCATCCTACGGTCCATGCTGCCTGTAACGTAATGTAAGAACGTCGCCAGATTCGTTTGGTTGATCATCTGGGGCGAAAACCATGTTGTGTATGTGACAGTTCCGCAACTACATAAGTGGCGATCTGTTCGGCTGCCAAGGTTTCCAACACCTTGACCGGGAAAGGGATTAAAGTGATAGGCCTGTATATTTTTTGTCAGTTTTTTCCACCGGTTTTAGGAATTGGATAAATGCTTACTTTTTTCCTAGCCTCAGGGTATGTTTTGGTGTGCAGAGATACAGTAGCCCCTTCAGACACAGACCTTAAATTCGATTGTAAAAATTTTGTTTTTACATTTATTATATTGATACTGTTACATTAAACATAACCAGCAGTTTTTTATTTATTAACATTTTTTATTATCTTTTTACATGTATGGCTATATTTGCTACCGAAATATACATATTTATTAGAGAATCAACAGATTTTATTCATGTCATTTATTTAGTACGAAATTTTACAAAACATAAAAAAATACCGCACTTTTGACAAGGTAAACGTCCAAGATACAAGTTGGAAACATATGTTGCCAAGGTGACTGAAGGGGTTAAATAGTTGAAGAAGAGGCCGTAACACAATCCTTAAATAGCAAATCCGGAATATCGTCTATAATACAGGATTTGGATACCAATAAGCTTTGGCCCTTTTGATAAGAGTTTGTGTCATACAAGATTTAAATGTAAACGGAGGAATTTTTCCCCTCGTCTTCCAACAGTCCTCAAGGAATGAAACATCCGGCCTGAGATGCGAACCGTTTGCCATTGTTGAAGCGCCTCAGTGTACCGCACTCGACTCGAAGTTGACTTATTTGCAAGCCATAGCAAATAGGCTTCCTTCTTTGCCTTGACAGCTTCTTGGACTTCACCGTTCCACCATGCAGTCCTTTTCTCATCGCCCTGCGCCACACTCAGCCGCTAATGACCACAGCACAATGCAGCCGAAGTAATCACAGCAGTTTTAAATAACTGCCACTCCTCTTCAACAGTACCACGATCACTGGGTAGTTCTTTGAAACTTGAAGATATGTTATCTGCAAAGGTCTTCCTCACAGCTCTATCCTCCAATGCCTCCTACCGGGTAATTCAGTCAATTTCTGACCATTTCACTCGAGTGACGTGCATTAGGGATAAACAATTGAAAGAATATGAGCGCCATATCGAATTTCTAAATAGTTGGAGTTTGTATTGTTGCAACGGCGCTGCATGAAAATCGTATTGTTGAAAAATGGCGCCCGCTTTATCAACAGAGCAGAAATGCAAGGTTGTCGAATGGTATTTCGAGACAAAATCACCTGTAACCGTGCAAAGAAAGTTCCGGAAGGAGTATAAGTGTCGAGACGCACCAGGCAGGCAAGCAATCATGGATTTTGTCAAGCAATTTCGTGCCACTGGATGTGTTAAAGGCAAGAAAAAAGGCGGGAGCGAAGCTCGTGTTCGAACGGCCGAAGTTGTCGAAAATGTTCGCACAAGGTTAGTCGATTCCCCTAGCAAAAAATCTGTTCGCCGCCTATCCATTGAAGAAGGGCTGTCGTATACCACGATCTGGCGAATTTTGAGAAAGGATTTACACCTGTTCCCGTATAAGATCCATGTTTATCAAGAGTTAACAGACACTGGAAGACAGAAGCGACAACAATTTGCGATGGAGTTTGGAGCAGAAATGGAAGCCAATCAGGACATTGTGGACAACCTGTGGGTGTCAGATGAGGCCTTCTTCCATCTGTCAGGTGACGTTAATAAACACAACGTTCGTTTTAGAGGTTCCCAGCACCCTCATGAGATCCATAAGTCACCTCTTCATCCACGAAAGGTTATGGCTTGGTGCGCGATTTCCAAAAGAGGCATCATTGGTCCGTTCTTTTTTGAGGGCACCATAATGTCACAGGCTTACCTTAACATGTTGGAAACCTTCTTCATCCCCGAGCTGCGAAGGAGGCGTATACCGCTTCGACATCAACGGTTTCAACAGGATGGGGCTAGGCTTCACACCACTAATGAAGTGCTAGACTTTCTCAATCAGAAATTCGGAAATCGTGTCATTTCAAACAGGTTTCTAGATCGATTCGGGGGTGGCTTTCTCTGGCCCCTAAAAACCCATGTGATTTTTATCTCTGGGGGTTCCTTAAAGACAGTGTGTTCACTACAGCACCAAGAACCGTAGACCAGCTGCGACAAAGCATCGTCGACTGCTGCACCCTTGTGAATGCAGAAATCCTGGATAGAGTTATGAACAACTTCACCATTCGGCTGCGAGCAGTTCAAAACGTTCGTGGTGTTCACATTGAGCATATCATCAAGACTTTTCCACGGGAATAAAAACTCCGAACTGCCTAAAATATCATACTGAAATGCTAAGTTTGTAAACATTAATGGGCCAATAAATCATAGTACTGAAATGGTCAGAAATTGACTGAATCACCCTGTATTAGCAACTACATCCAGCTCATGCGGCTCAATCGCATTACGTTCTTTCACATTAGATTCAAGCAGGTTTTTAGCAACATCCCAGAAGTTTCTGGGGTTAGTCTTCAGTCTAGCTCCCATCGAATTAAAAAGTTAGATCTCTCTATAGCCCAGCTATCTTTAAATTTTCTTCTGGCCATTGTAAAAGAGAGATAGTCATTTGTTTCATTTTGTTCTTTTAGAATTCTTATGTGCGTCTTGATTATTCTTTTAATCTGTTTTTGTTTTGTCAGTTACCCAAATAGGGAATGACCTAAATCGTGGTGACTTCTTTCTGTCGTTAGTTTGATAACCTTTAGCATTAGCTAAGGGAACGAAACTAACTACGGCCGTTTTCATTGCCACAACAATATGCTCCCATATCACGTTGATGTCAGAACAGGTTAACATATTGTTCCAGTTGTAACCCTTCAAGAAATTGTAAATTCCCATATAATCGCCCCTGTTGAATAAAAACTTTATTGTATTAATTCACCTCTTAGCTCTAAGGGGGTCTTACGAGATACAATAAGCGGCGGGTGGAAGTTGTCCATCGAAGCCAGCGCTATCTCATCTTGTCTGACCGAGCATTCAGAGAAGGCGAAAACTTTATCAAGATTGTCTCCATACGCATTTTTAATGTGATTACGATTCGCAAAACTAATTTCGTTAAGCCAACATGTAGCCAGAGCTTTCCTCTGTTTAGCGTATGAATAGTTTTCAGAATATTCCTCGAAATCAGAGTAATTGAAATCACCAAAAACAAAATAATCATAATCAAGCGCAGTAATGAATTGGGCCAGTTCTTCTAAAAAGATCTCATAATTTGCCGACGAAAACAAAGTTGGGATATAAGAGTTTATAATGCACAGTTTGTTGCGCTTTCAGTCAGCCCAGCTCTTTCCAATAACAGCACCGACAACATCGATATTTCTAGCCGATGTAGTAAACGAGCATTCCGATGACCTCAAGACGGTCGGGACAGCGATTAAAACTCCCCCTCCCCTCGTTCTGATTGCTCTATCGCTTCTGAAAACCTTGAAAATGTCGCCAAAGAGCATAAAATCTGCTATAGTATTGTCCAACCACGTTTCCGTCATACAAAAAACAAAATGACTATGCTCGAGCGCGAAATCCATAACTGCTGACTAGTTTGGTTCGCAGGCCCCTTACATTCTGATAATAGATCTTATTTGCCATAAGAGCCCGTCAAGACACCCTCCTCCGGGGCCGCGGTATCAATTTGATTTTCGTATAATTTGCCGAAAAACGGCGATAATAATGTATCAATAGGACACATCGAGGGATTAAATACCTAAACTATCGTAATCGTTGGACCTTACAAATAAAACAAATGAAGCATGGTTCGGATGTTTAACTTTTAGTGTGACACATCGGTTTAAGACAATCGATGGGGAGATAGAGGAAACAAACTCCTCCAGCTGAGCAACTGTCACGCTGGATTGTAGATGGGACACAAATAATTTCCTCCCAAAATTGTCACAGGTTCTGGCATAAATAGGACCAGAACAGTTTCCATTTGTTCCAATGTGTAACGGCTTGTTGCCTAACTTATTTAAATTTTTTATCTTGACTGAGAACTCCTTCTTTGGTATTTCTTTATAAGCAAGATCGAGTTCGCCATCAGCCACTGCCTGCGTTAATTTCGCTTGTCTTATAATATCCGCGTACGAATCTTTTTTGCCGGCAGAGCAGAATTTATCTCGCGATTGCATGAGAGTTAGCACTTGGTCTGCTTTTCCGTTGAGTACTCGGTTCTCGTCTTAGATCTTATTGGTGACCGTAATAAAGTCCTTAACAACGTTGATTAGCTCCGTAATAGCAACCAGAATTTGATTCGTATTGCTAGACTTACCTATAATCTGCGATAACACTGTCGACTTGAAGCTGGTATCCGGATCAAACTCTGCAGCGTCGCCGATGGAGAGCCCGTCTACGCAGTCGGAATTCATGCAAAGCCATGTTTCCTTAACAGTCTGTACATCCTTCTTCTGCACGTTGACACATTTTGCATGGTAAATCAGTTTACATTTACCCGTGCAGGAGAGATAGGGCTGTCTTCCGTGTATAGGTTATAAACAGGTGGGGCAAAGGCCTATAATGCCCTGTTGGCCTTTTTTTTCCCATGAAGGCAGAGCGACGCCAAATAATTCTGCTTGTGTTTCGTCCGTACGTTCGTTCGTTCGCACTTTACGCTTGAGCCAGGCAAAGCAACCAGGATTTCTATATTAGTAGGGAGCTTATTATTTAGTATCGTAACTTGAAAACTAATTAACTTTTTCACGCTCTGTTTTCACCAATGGAGAAATGTGGGACAGAGCACGTTCGAAAATGGGATAATCGAACTAGGTACAATTGCTATTAATTGGTCTAATGGTACCATTAGGATGTCCCCTAAAAATTTTCAATGCTATTAAATGGCATGTAATATATCAAACAATCGTGACGGTGACGGCGTGTCATGAATGAATATAACGAGTAATTAATGATATTCGGTAATGATTTAGTACTACGGATTCTATGGTATATGGGTACGACTGGTAACTTTCCATTCTAAGAAATGGCATGTAATATATCAAACAACCCATAACGACGTCTTATGAATGAATATACATGTAAATGAATGGTAGAGAATTGGTATAGTAGCACATATTGTACCCTTGGAAACTTTCAATGCTAAAACATGTCATGTAATATATCAAACAACTCGTGACGGCGTGTCATAAATTAATATAACCAGTAGTTAATGATATTCGGTAATGGTTTAATGGTACGTTCCTAATGGTACCAAATGGCACCTTTGGAACTTTCAATGCTAAAATATGCAATGTAACATATCAAACAACTCGTAATGATGTGTCACAAATAAAAATATCGATTAATTAATGATATACTAGGTAATAGTTCAGTAGTGCGTTTTCTAATGGTACTATTGGTACCACTGGAAACTTTCAATGCTAAAACATGTCACGTAATATATCAAACAACTCGTGACGGCATGTTATGAGTGAATAAAAACGAGTAATTAATGATACTCGGTAATGGTTTAGTAGTAGGCCTACGTATTCTAATGGTACCCAAGTGGTAAGACTGGAAACTTTTCATTCTAAGATTTAGCATGTAATATGTAAATCAAACAAGTCGTAACGACGTCTCATGAATGAATATAACGCGTATATGAATGATAGTGGGAATTGGTTTAGTTGTACGTGTTTTAATGGTAACATATGGCACCTTTAGAATTTTCAGTGCTAAAACTATGGCATGTAACAACGATCAAACAACTCGTGACTATGTGCCACGAATAAAAATGTCGATTAATCAATGATACACGGAAATAGTTTAGTTGTATGTATTCTAATGATACCATACGGTACCATTGGAAACTTTTAATGCTAAAACATATCATGTAATATATGAAACAACTCGTAACCAGCATGTCATAAATGAATATAACGAGTAATTCATGATACGCGGTAATGGTTTTATAGTACGTACTCTACTGGTACTATATGGTACCAATTGTAAACTTTCAATATTAAAATGTGGCATGTAATGATAATCAATTACAAACGACTGGAAATGATACTCAGAATTGATTTAATAGTGAGCATTCTAATGGTATCATATGGTACCAATGGAAACTTTCAATGCTTATGTATGGCAGGTATTACATCAAACAACTCGTAACGGTGTATTATGAATTATTATAACGTTTAGCTAGTGATACTCGAATTGTTTTAGTACCACTTAAAACAAACTCCAAATAAAAATAGGATCAATAATCATGGTGTATCAGAACGGTTTATGTAACGGCACAAGATTAGAAGTAGTAGGAATTACATCAACATTCCATCGAAGCATCAACATCAAGGTACTTTGATGAACAGTCATGATTGATCCAAGGCTAAAGTTGGGTCCCAGTGATCCCAATCTCACTTTTACACATGCAATGACCATCAAGAAGACTGAAGACATTTAGAGTGGGTCTGTTTCTTCCTGAACCAGTATTTAGCCACGGTCAATTGTACTTCGTTTTTTTCAAGAGCACACAGATAGTCAGATGTGAATGTTAAAGTGTTGGACTATCCTAAGCAGGGAAGGAAAGGTAAAAAAACTGTGGCAAAGATCATCATATACAGAGAGATGCTAACTTCACTTTGATACCAGTTAAAATGACTCCAAATGCAATATGCATATTTACTGTAAATAAAGTAATGTTTTTAAGTATTGTAAAGGTTGTTTTTGCACTTACGTAAGAGTTATATTTTTTACTAAACTTTTAAATCGTTTTCTATTTTATTCTACAGTCTCACATGGTTCATTTTATTCCGTGGAATTTCCACGGGTTCCGCTAGTAATAATAATAATAATAATAATAATAATAATAATAATAATAATAATAATAATAATAA
>JAHWFO010080782.1:0-66339 GCA_023313115.1 Rhysida immarginata | reverse complement strand
AAGATTCTGATTGCAGGATATTGTCTCGACTGTGGATTGTCAAGTTTCCTGAAAATGACATTGAATTGGGTTGAAAACTCTGAATGTTATAAACAAAAAACTTACGAAAATATTTCGATTTTTTTAAAGAAACCTTTATATCTACATGAATATACGTGCTAGTCTCATACAAATGAATAAGGATAAGTAAAAGAAGCCTCTTAATAATATGTAACAGTTACAACGCATTTCAAGCATTTTTTTGTACACGGTCTTCCCAAACATCATATTTTTGGTTCACTTTGCTGCTGGTCCCCTATTTGCCTTCGGGACAAAACCTTCGCTGAAATGTATGAGTAGTAATATGCTCTTTATACCCCTGAAGTTTCGGGATAATTCGTCAAGTATTCTTTTATGTATTCGCAAAACCTCTAAAATCGAAAGTGTCCGATTACTTTTGGGTAGATTGTGTATGACTCAGTTAAGAATACGTTGGAAGTGGAAACACTTTTAAAAGAAGAAAAAGATTATGTGGTGCATAAGTGAAAATTTTTTTAAATATTTCATCTTCTGCATCGCATTGTTATACTTAGACTAGCTGATAGCCCGGCGTCGCCTGGGACTTTATTTATCCTCTTGTTGGGTTGATCTGCTCAGATTAAAATGATATCAATTTTCACCAGCGGAGAATGTCACTGGATACTTTAGATCTATCTGTCCTGCGAAGTTTCCTTTGCCCTTGACGTAGAAGCTCTTATACTCTCCTGCTCTAGACGAAGCTCCCGTTTTTCAGCCGTTTCCGATGACCGGATAGATTTTTGTCTTTTAGTTGCAGAGTTTCTTGACCAATACTCGTTCTTTCTCTTTCCTTTCCAAACACACAAACAAACACACAAACTTTCGCCAGCCGTCTGGACGTTTGCTAGGGGGCTCAAGGGAGACACGTGTATCTCCTTTGGCTCCTCGGTAGACACTTCCCTATCCTTATCGTCTGCCATACACATTTTATGTTCAATAGCATAAAACGAATGTTCTGTCATTGCATCATCATTTTATGCTTATCCTATCCTATTTTCACGACTTTTTTTTAACAAAAGTTAATTTTAAGAAATTGAACTTAACTAGATGCAGGTCGTGTAAAGAGAAGGGAGAGAGAGACATTGATATGCATAGCTTTTAAATAAATAATTTAATGAATACGATTAAATCAATTGGGATACAATTAAATGTTCGCTTAACGGCTTGTAAAGCAATTGTAATTAAATAATATACAATATTCTTCCGAAAACGTAGTTGGTGAGGTGGTGCGAAAGGGAATGTAGCCTTCAACTTGAATGTGCAGGAATAACTGGGGCCGATGGGTCCTTGGGGTACTTATCAACGCAGACACGGAAAGCGGTGACCTTAGAAGGTTTATTGGATCGATGCCCAACACCTGAGCAGTAGACGCAAAAGCCGAGCGCGGCTCGCAGCACGAGATCTCTGCTGGTCGCGCGCTTGCAATGCCGTCGTCGTCGGCAGGCAGTCGGTCGGGGGCACTTGTCGGTATGGGCTCGTGCTGGACGCACGTCGGGTCGTCCAAACTCGTCGTGGTCAAACTCGGGAGGTCCTTAGAATCCTTGGCTGGCTGGTTGTCCTCGCTGACGCCTTCGTTCGGCAAACGATTCGAGCAGCACACCAAGGGGTCGTCGAGCACTGGCGGGTAGTCCGCGTCGTCGTCGGATCGCGTCGGTGTCGAGATCACTGGCCTCTCGGGTTCGAGGCCCTCGCTGGTGAATCCAGCAGAAAAGTCTGTTCCTGATAGATACTGTCTATTACTTGCGAAAAGGTCCTCCTCGGATACCAATTCGTGTGCAGAGGCCTTTCCCAAGTCGGGGAGCGACGTTAATGAGCACGGCCGATGCATACGCCGGGGGCGGGCGGGAAACTTTCGACCATACGTATTCTCGTAATGTGCATTCACAAAAGTTCGTGGTCTACGCCTAAATCTACGTGCACTTGCCTGTACAATTGGAGGCGATGCGAATCCTTTCGTTTCCCGGGCGGGCTCCTCTATCGTTTCGAGCTTGCTGCTGTTGCTAATCTCTACACCTGAAGCAGCAACGTTCCTCCTTCCCGTCGAGTTGTCGCTTTTTCGCCGTCGTTCGTTCCTTCTCCCGGCAAGTCGACAATTCTCAGCGCTAATAGTTGTACGTTGAGAACGCCTTCTCTTCTTCGCTTGCGAGCGTTCGTTTTCCTTCTTCCAACGCCCTTGACCGACCCATCGCTCCTCTTGAGAATCCTTCCTCTCCTCGGAAGCTCAAAACCTTCTGTCCTCTTTTCTTATACCTTAAGAACTAAAACGTTTCTTAACACCTTTATTATTTCGTATTTCCTGAGAGTTTTCCTAACCCGTCCAAATAAAATTTTTAATTTTAATAATTCAGTCAATAAGTCAGTGAAACGTATGATAGTCTATTACAGTGTACAGTGAAACGAATGATAGTCTATTATCAAAAGTGATACCAAGGACTCTATAGGTTGTCGGTACTCTCTTGTCTGGACTTATTAATTCCCAATAGACCTATCTTGATTGATTAAATTGCAATCCATATTCCACATACCATGCGCTTAACCTTTGAATAGCATCTTTAATTTGTAATTGCGCATTAACAAACTTAATCAAAAAATTATTCGCAACATAGGAGTAGATGGTACAGTTAAGATGTAATCGGTATATTGGGTCAGTGGCCGCCGCATACAACACAGACGCAGTTGTTTGCCGGATGAATTTTTTGAACAGTAATGCGTCATCAAATTCTGGCCGAGGCCAACGAGAGACAGGCCAGGGCCTTAAAAGGGCGCTGCATGTATAATTGGCCACTACGCCCGCATCGCCGCCCTATAGGGAATTAGAAACTTTAGTTTCATTTTCAGCATTGATATAAAATACTACTGGATGACTCACTCAAGGCGAGATTGCATGAAAAAGATTCTGCCTGAAATTGGTCATTGCTATCTGACACAACAATGAGTTTGCCATTGTTATCTGACACAACTAACCGATGACCTTTGAGGACGCGATTAAAATGAGATTCAATGAAATTCTAAAAAAATGCATAATTTTCTCCACGTAGCATATTTTATCTTATTTTTCAATTAAAATTATATAAAGAAAAATTTTCAAAGTTCGTAAAATTAGCATACATAGCCTATCGTTGGTATTGGACAGGCATGACACAACTACTCGATAATCTTTGAGGACTTGGCATTTTTTGCCAGAAACATTCGCTATTAAGTCAGCCATCCAGTAGTATTAGATATCAATGATTTTCAGTTTCAATGGAGCCAGAATTGAATTGGGCCAGAATCGAGGCCAACGAGAGACAGGCCAGGGCACTCAAAATTCATCCTTCATTGTCTCCATCTTGGATTTCAACAATCGGTATTTTTTCGTTTGTTGGAAACAATGAAGGATGGATTGTTGCCCAGACCCCGATGATCAGGTGACTTTTAAGTGCCCTGGCCTGTCTCGCGTTGGCCTCGGCCAGAATTTGATGACGCATTACTGCCCAAGCGAGTGAATTCTGCAAAATTTTTAAATAAATTTACAAACCATCAACTATAAACCATAAACTGGGCATCAACTAATAAAATAATTGATATTGTCAATTTTTGTTGTAAAATGCTTATGTGTGAAACTAGCA
Source organism: Rhysida immarginata (assembly GCA_023313115.1). Lineage (NCBI taxonomy): Eukaryota > Metazoa > Arthropoda > Chilopoda > Scolopendromorpha > Scolopendridae > Rhysida > Rhysida immarginata. The sequence goes on along the minus strand of JAHWFO010080782.1, from coordinate 62,674 downwards.
TGCTCGAAACTCTTCTCATATTAAAATGTACATGAAATATTAAAAAAAAAAACTTAACAATAATATTCCTTTTTCTTAATTAAAAAAAACTTAATAATAAAAAACCTTAATAAAATAAATAATGTGAACGAAAATAAAAACATTTATTTATTGAAGCCTTGACATCTTAACGTATGATTGCACTATCTATTTAATGTTTTGCTTCAAATTTTGTTGCCGTGTGAAAAATTGCAATCTATAGCACATAAAAAGTGAACGGTTCTTGCTGTCAAATGTGTCTGGTGTTTTGTGCATCCAGTTTGGTGGTTAATCAAATTTCTATTACAAAGCACATCTTTCGTAATAGCGAAGTAAATATCTTAGTTTTGATCAGAGAACAAATGCTAGCGTAATATATCAGAAGAGCCCGTAGCCAAAGAGAAAGACAGGCCCCGGCGCAGAAAAGTCACCTGATCATGGTAGTCCGGCCAACAATCCAACCTTCATTGTTACTCGATTGTTAAAATCCAAGATGGAAACAATGAAAGTTACATTGTTACTCGAACTAGTATGGCCATGTGACTTTTCCGCGCCGGGGCCTGTCTTGCTCGTTGGCTACGAGAAGAGCCAAATTAACGTCATCATTTTAGATATCTGCGCTGCCGTCAATGCCATTTTGATCGTTTGCTAACATACAGACTCTGTTGGCTAATAAAGAACAAGCATTACAACACTATACGGAGGGAAGATTGCGTTAAAAGTGAACGATTTGAATAAGCAAAATATCTGATCACATGACTAGCAGCAAACTGGTGTCGAGTGTATCGTGATAAAGTGTCAGTAGCGTTATCGGAAAGATGGATCCAAAAGCTGATAGGCTTTGGGGAGGCTACATAACTGCTTTTTCCGACACCAAGTGCTCGTATTCTGCAATTTTAAATAAGTGCAAAACACGTGGATTAGTGATTTTCAGAGGTTCTGTGAGTAATGTGCTTAGTGAGAAGCGAAAATCGAAATTCCTCCGTTACTGGACGAACCCGGACCCTCTAACAAAGGACGATTCCCAAGTGTACCCCGAAAGTTGTTCAGACGGTGAGGTAATTTGCCACACAGGAAAACCCTAGCACCCATCGGTCGATTGCAATACGCGTAGGCATGTCTCAGGCATCTGTCTATAAATATATCCATAGAGATAGATCTTCAGCTGGAAAAACGTGTAGAAACGAAGTACAAAAGGTGTGGGTCCACATGGACAAGGCGTCCAGCCATACCTCAGCATCAACGGCTGCCTACTTGTCAACATTCGAAGAGGAAACGGCAATTCGTGCAATTCCTTTCACGGATATTACAGTTAAATCTCCCGACGCATCGCCGCAAGATTTCTGCAGGTTTGGGCTCTTGAAAAGGGGCTTAGGAAATAGACGACCACGCACAGTACAGGGATTGTGGAAAGCCTATAAGGAGGTATGGTCTGGGATCATCCAGAGTTCTCTTCGACGGACCTTTTTGGAATGGAAACTCAGATCTAGGGCTATAGTTCGGAACGATGGCGATCAGACGTTGACGTGGTGGCTTCAGCTGAAGATATGGACCACAAACTCGTTCATTCTTAACGTAATCTACCCTCTGCGATTAAAAGTTGTACCAGTCAGGCACTAATGCGATCTATGCATCATCTAGTACTATCTGTTTTCCTTAGCTTCCTGGTATAGTTTATAGAAGTTAACTTACAGAAGCGACGTTTTTAGCAGTATATTTTAGCAATATACATATCTGGAATATCTGGAGAAATATACATCGGATGAAAAAAACAAAAAACACGTGTTTAATATTTTTCAAAACTCGAGCCCCCACCCCCGTCCTCTGAGGGTGGGAGAGGGGTAACTTTGAACTCTTAAATAGGAACCCCAATTTTTAATGAGTTTCAGATTGTACACAACATTTGAGAAATGTCTTCTTCTTTGCGTTTATTCAATTGATCCAACCGTTTAGGAGATAGAGGCACCGAAAGTTTTGAACCCAATTTTATCCATGAAGACAAAGAGGGTGGGTCTGAAAGACATTCCTATTCTACTTATTGGTGGTCTTTAAGAATCTGAAATCCGAATTTCTAAAATTCAAAATTTTTAGTCATAAGCAGAGATTGTGCGTGGAGGTGGGGGATCGAGTTTGGTATCACTGAATAGCTTTTTGAAAAATATTAAACAGGTGTTTTTGTTTTTTTCGATCTAATGTGTATTTCTCTAGATTTTCCACTGTTCACTTTATTTGAAGCACCCTGTTTAAATCTCATAAAGACTAAAACATGAAATAAAAATAAAAACGCAAAGAAAGAAATAAAGGACTGGAAATTGAGAGGAAAAATTTAAAAAAATCAAACAAACTTTATTAGTGTTTCATTTAATTTAGTTCTTAAAATAAATTTTTTGAATTTAAAAAAATAATTTAAACTTTTTATAAAAACGTTTTAAGAAATATTAATTTAATGTGAAATCCTCCATATAATATAAGAATACAATTAACTGAAAGAATTAAAGAACATTAAAGGTCAGACATAAATAAGATATGAATAATCATTTCCGGTGACGACAGACTGACGCCACATTTCAATGTGACGAGGCCACTGAGAAAGACCTCGTCCTTGCGGAGGCCTTCTCTGTCGTAGGCCACGGTCGGCCCCAGTGGGATCTATCAACACCTCCTAGAAAAAAAGCCAAACAACTGAAACGTCATCATTGTTACATCATCATAAGTCGACCAAATTTCGGGCTTCTTATTGGTAGAAATACGGTTAACAATGGTAGAAATATGATGATGTAACACTGTATGACGTTTCAGTTGTTCGGCTTTCTTTCTAGGAGGTGTTGGATCTATGCGGCAACTGCCGCGATCTGTTTTCCTTAGCCTGTCGAAACAATGGAAAATGGCGGAAGCTCGTTGACCATGTATATCTATAGACCGTGATACAAATAAAAATATTGCAAGAATTAAAATTCTTCTGCCCATCCTGAGTTTAACAATAATATTGTCGTAACAAACGAAACAATTACTTTTTGATTAGCCTTGAACCTCGTGACATTGAGTAGCCAATAGGATCACTTGGAGCTACACACACACAAAGGAACAAACTAACAGACTTTTGGTTTTATATATATAAGGTCTGTCTCACTGTATGGAAAAAGCTGCAAAGCAGTGTGGGAAAGCACGTCACTACTCTTTCACCCGAGGCCAACGAGAGACAGGCCAGGACACTCAAAAGTCACATGAGCATCATGGTCCGGGCAACATTCATCCTTCATTGTCTCCATCTTGGATTTTAACAATCAGTATTTTTTCGTTTGTTGGAAACAATGAAGGATGGATTATTGCTCGGACCCCGATGATCATGTGATTTTGAGTGCCCTGGCCTGTCTCTCGTTGTTTTTCACCTACGCCCCATAAAGTAGTCTCCGACTGCGCACGCGCAGTGCTCAACAACATGAAGCACTGTTTCAGTTTTATTTTAGCCACTATGGTTTCAGTTTCTTTTTTATTGACTGCGCGTTGATGACAATTGGTAACGTGACTTTCCCATCTGCCTTGCAGCTTTTTTTCATATAGTGAACCAGACCGTAGATTGTGATCAAATGTTTAAACATTTTGTTTGTTTATTTTAATTATATTCTGCAATTGCCATCTATTTTGCTATACATGCCAGCAGCACAGTGTGGCATTGTTGTTAAAAATATTTAAGGAAGTGCTTTTCTTATAGTCACCACTACAGATAAGGCCTTACCAACACCACCTAAAGAAAAGGCCTGGGCGCTGAAACGTCATTACATTGTGATATCACTTCAGTCAATAAGTAGCCGATGAAAAAGACAGGCCTGGGCACTGAAAAGTCACCTGATCATAGTAGTCTGAGCAACAATCCAACTTTCATTGTTTCCAGCTTGGATTTTAATAATCAGTATTTATTCATTTGTTGAAAACAATGAAGTTTGGATTGTTCCTCAGACCACATCGGGTGCCTACGTGGCCAGGATTAGGATAGAAGGCACTTGATCACCACAATTGAATGAAGCTTTATTTGCACCCTTTTCTTAGAAAGATAACTGTTTATTATTATAGGAATTAATTTGTCCACTATGGTTGTATTGATTGAAAAAAGCCACTGCTCTCCTCCAAGAAAATGAGAAGAAATGAAATTGCCAAAATTTATTTTTTAGGCATACGTTAATAAGACTGAGGGTCATATTCATATTCACTTCATGAATATGCGTATGCGTACAGCTATATTCGAAGGGTTTTATTTTCTTCTTTGCAATCTGTTGCAACATACGAGGGTTGGGGCATAAGTCATGGCAACTATTTTTTTGTGAGAATTCCACCGTGAGTGGAAAATGTGAAATATATAGATGAAAGGACAAGGAATGGGGGAAAGGTATGGACATTTAACAACACGGACATATTTTGCTCTTCATGTTTATTAAGGTAGTTCATATAACGTTACAACTTTCATGTTCCAGAGTCATTACAGCACACATATCCATTCTAAAGGGCCTCAAAGTAGTCCCCTGAACGTTCACAGTACGCTGCCAACGATATGACAGGCGCCCATATCATCTGCTTCACCATTTCTCTCACCATGTGGAATGTAGGTCATCTCCTGTTGCACAATATCCGTATTTGCAATGTCCATTCGTGTCCGAAGCTGTCTACCACATAATGGTTCCTTACCGTCCATACAAGGTCAAAATCACATGGAGAAAACTCCGGAGAGTATAGTGGGTGCTGCAATTCGTACCAAAGCCAGCGGAGACCGGCTATATTGATATACGAGCGTTGTTCAACTCGGGTTACATCCATCCTGCACGGCGGTTGACTAAGAACTGATTTAACATTGTTCTCAATGCAACAAAAGGAAATCGCAGAGCCATACTTGTGTTGTGGAAATATACTATGAATGAACGGTTTCCTCCAGACATATGACATTTTGTGATACCATCCCTTAGCTATGAGAAAAAAAATAGTTGCCATGACTTATGCCCCAACCCTCGTATATCTTAAAGAACCTTCCCATTTGCCTTTGGGATTCCCTCCCCCCACAAGTTTACAACATAATGAGACACTGTAACTAATTAAGCAAACGCTTCTGAACGTAACGACACCTTGACCATTAAAGTCCGTCAATTCTATTAGAAGTTTGGTCGAGTTGAAGTTAACATTGTTGTCTATGGTAGGAAGTGCTTTTTTGCGTTCTTAACTTTTCTTATAGAACTTTTGAGTGCGTATCTAGTGGCACTGTAGCGGTTTTGCGAAAATTTGCGGAACACCTTCGAAATTGGGATCGAGAAAACAACAATATTGCACTTTAATGGTCAAGGTGTTGTTACATTCAGAAGCTCTCATTATGCCGTGGGGGAATTTCAGTGGCAAATTGGAATAGCTCTTTCTCGATGGGATTGAGAATCGGTGAACTTAAGGGGCTATGTGAAATGCCGAAGTCATTCTGGTGCTCTCAAACCACTTGTTCACAATTCTATCGCGATGGACACCAGTTATCATCTTGAAATTGCGGATTCACAGGTCTTTTTTTGTTTTTTGCTGGGTTTTTTTAAGAAACGGTACAAATGGTAATATCGTCGCATAGTGCACCAATTTCATATGATTTTATACCTAAACTAAACTCTCAGCTCCAGCTGGGACACAGTACATTTCCATATTCTTTCTGCGCTGCTCTCTAGACACAGTCTTGTTAGGTGGCTTGCCTATCCTTTCGCATAACCCTTGGAATACAAGCATAATTTATGTTCGTCAGACGTTATTATGCATTCCCAATCTCGAATGGCTTATTGGCGATGCTTTTGGCGGTTTTTCTTCTGAATGGGTGTTCCCGGGAAAGAACCTGGAGTATACTGTACGACTGAAAAAATGCAACCATGCTGTTCTCGAAATGTTCGTTATGAGATTGTTTGACTGAGTTCACCATTATACTGTTGCATCAGGTTTTCACAAGTTTGGAAATGATTAGCGATTCCAGAGGCGGATTAAGCGGATGGCCCCTGGAGAGAAGAGCACCCCAAACTGGAAGGGGTGAAAAATGAAGCATATAAGTTAAAAATAGGAACCGATGAAAAAGGAATATGATTCTCAATAGAAATTCTTAGCTAAAATCTCGTGATCTTTTTCTTTTTTTTTTTTTTTCGAAGAAGCGACGCTCGCGGCGGTTTTCCGAATTCCAACATAAAATGCGTAAATCTTGAATGCTGTTTGGTATAACCGCTGAAAATTTCTTTCATTTATTAGTTCATATCTGGACTATTTACAGGCTATTTTAAGACGAAAATTTTCTGTTCTTCCAGCCAAATTCTTCACTGGGCCATTTTGGGTTGACTTCTAAAGAGCAACAAATTCCTATTGAGTTATATTCCCTTATCATCTCTTCTTGCTAAAACCTAAGAAAATGAAAGGAAAAGCTGTGGAAACTGTGGTTACTAACAATAAAATAAGATAGGAGCCAAGAGAAAACTTTTTCCACGATAAAACTTTGGCCACCTTCAGGGCATCGTCATCCAAGACTTATTTTCCGTCCTCTTTGAGGTTCATCACAAAGGGGCAAACCACCTGATCTGAACTTCTGGAACCAATGCTTGACGTTATCTCCAAAGCCTTAAAGTGTTCAGCGACTTGATACGGCTGAAAACAACCCCACCTTAAAGTTATAAAGTGGCTTACCCTTCTTCTTCTCATGCTAAGTTACCAAAGAGCAAGAACTTTAGGCAATCTTATAACAGAAATTGATGCTGTTATCGGCAATAAAGGAAATTACTTGGGTTCCAATAGTCAATGTAAAATCGAAGGCAATATTCTGAATCTATTGTTACCGATATCTCCGCTTCTCTTGATGTGCAGTTGATCTTCTCCTGAAGGATTCCGATACCTTAAGGAGTGAATACCATGATGAAAGGATCTATTCGGATCTACATGTTTTCCAAGTAAGGTATTCCTATTAGGATCATAAATCAGTTGCTTTACAAGGTCAATGCACTCTTAAGACAATGATTTAAGGCTGATTCTATTTACAGTGGTATTCAGTCTCTCATTCTTTTGGAAATTTGGCAAAAAAAAAAGAAGAAAAGCACGGTACACGTAAGTTCATAAGGTGACGATTGGTTTTCCCGTTATTCTTGTAAATTGTCTTCATTTTTCATAAAAACCTGTTCATCCAAAAGTTGTTCTTTTTTTTTTAAGAATAACGATTTTAAAACATCTATTCGTGACTTCACTTTAGAGCTGCACACATTTCAATTAATATTCCTTTATATTGCGGTGCATTAAATAGAATCAAAATGACCAAAGTAATACTTGTAAATTTTTTCCAATTTCTTTACTTATACAAGTCACATTCTGGGAGGAGTATAAGCAAGTAATGATACATTTCCTAATTCAATGTAATGACATGGTGTAAGCCATCGTAATGAGAGCACCAATCTACAGGGTGAGAATAAAAAGCTTCGGGAAAAGTTTCAGAAAACTAGATTTATTTCAGATATTTCTATAAAAACTTCAAAGTATATCCCTTGAGCGTCGACACCCTTTTGCCAGCGGCTTTTCCACGACTCGAAGGCTCCCTGGTAGGCGGATTCCGGAAAGTCCTTAAGGGTACGCGTGCAAGCTTCTCTAACGGCACTTAGGATCTCATGGCGGTGTCCTTTGAGGGAGGATTCACTTTTGGGAATAGGAAAAAATCTGCTGGGACCAAGTCGGGACTGTAATGGGGGGGGGGGGGGGAAGCGTCGCGACGCCGTTTTGCACCTCTGGTTTTGGTCGTCCGTCAAGACTTTCGAGACGAGTTTGGCGCAGATCTTCCGCATTGCCAAATTTGCAGTGATAACACTGTGCACTGTCATCTTATCAATGCCAATCCGATTTGCGATAATGCGCACACTTAACCGACGGTCTGAATTCAGCACTTCACGCACACGTTGCACGTTGTCTCGTCCATCTTTGAAGAGCTTGTGCCACTTAAAATCTGCAGTTCGTGGCATGCCTTCATCCTTGAACACTTGGCGAATCATGTCCAACGTATCTGTATCCGATTTTTCCAGTTCAACGCAAAAAACCGGTTTCGCCATTTATACTCGGCTTCTTCAGTTGTGATGATGATAATAGAAGCTGCTTTACAATACCTTATTTCATATTTAAAAAAGGTGCTTCTATTATCATCATCATCAAACCTGAAGAAACCGGATATTAAAGGCGAAACCGGTTGTTAGGCATTTATCCAATAAAAAAATGTATTATAAAGCCTCTATCTTAATCCATTAATCTATTAATCGACACAATACAAGGATATTTTAACGAATATTTAAACTTAACCTAACCTAATCTAACCTAACGAAATCGTAACACTAAGACCGTCATTTAAATGCAATTCACAAAATGAGTTTTTAATCCATTTTACGTTTTACTATGAAACAATTATCGTTTGTTTGAAACAATGGAAGTGACGTTTCCTTTTACTGAAAATAGCCAATGAGATATCGAACTCTATAACGGTAGTAAACGATTTAAGAAAAATGGAGAAAGGCCGAAAGCGTAAGCAAACATTTACTTCAGGGTTATTTCTAAGTCAACTTTATTATTTTAAATATGAACCTATAGTTTTGAACAGATTAGCATTAAACCTGCGATACATATACCGTGTGTTTCAAAAGTTCCCGAACTGCCCCTTCTGTATGTAGGGAAAGCCTAACCTATGACAGCAGGAGCCTAACCTCTGAATCATTTTGCGCCTTTTACACATGTTATGTCTGTACGCAGCCCAGGACAAACACAAACATCCATGCCCACGGCCCGCAGCCAGGCGGACTCGAGAACTAGAAAGCCTACGCCCTAGCCCTCTCGGCCACCTGGCCGGCGCAGGAGTAATGAATAAATAGAGAAAAATAGTAAAGAAAATTCCACGGCCTGGGGCGAGTTTTTGGACTTGAGATAGCGGTTTAGTAAGCATCGCTCATATGTCAAAATTGCGTAATATCGAAGCCTTCCAATGGCAATTGCTCTGATCTGACGCAACTTTGACGTATGAGCGATGCTTACTAAACCGCAATCTCAAATCCAAAAACTTGACCCTGGACTGGAAACCAGGAACCTTCGGGTTACCGTCCCGATGCTCTAACCACTAAGCCACCGTAAAATGTCTATTTTTTCTCTTTTTTTTTTCTCTAAAAACTACTTTACTTTTTTTCTCTATTTATTCATCAACATCGGAGGTAATGGCGTGAAAAAATCCTCCAAAGACCATTTTCCAATTATTATTATAGCAGGAGTAATGTTCGGCCAACCACTAAAATAAACCATGTGCTGAAATAAATTACATAAAATCAGTTTCACATAGTGGCAAAGTTTCTGAAATGTTTTTATTTTATTTTTACATTCCCAAAGGAAACGGTACATGTAGGTTACACCATTTGCTCAAAGTTTCACCGTTCACCTCTTGGTAATGCGCTAGTCGGTGCTCAAACGCACTGCAGGCATTGATTAGGATTGCCTGAGGAATAATTTGCCATCACCTGCCTAATTAATTCCTTCAGTTCGTTAATGTTTGCAGGGCGTGTCTCGAAGACTCTGTGCTTAACATAGCCCCATAAGAAAAAGTCAAGCGGCATTGTCGGGCATGGAATTCGTCAGCGGCATTGTGCAACGTCAAATCCCGTCTTGCGCAAAGGAGAACCATCTCTGCTCGTTCTTGCATACTGTATTTCATTCATTTGTTTTCACGCAATAAACGCGTTTTAAACTGTTACTGTACCGGTATAAGCTTAACATTCCAGAGTTGGCGCGGATGTTTGTAACACGGGTGGTGGCGCGCCGTCTGTGAGACCGCATTTTTAAACTACTTTTTTTAATTATTGATCTAAGGAGTTTAAATGATTAATTTAAATTTAAAATGAGTTTAGTCTCCTTATAATGGGGAAAATCGTGAAATAATAAAAACAAAATATAAAATTAAAGTCACCAATCTTGAAGAAACTTGGGAGATGAAAGAAAACTCAAAGGATGTAGTCTATTGAAGATGTTGTTGATGGTAGAAATAAAACCAGTCTATTGAGGATGTAGATGAAGTTCTTGTGCAGATAATGTTGATAGGGGAATATGATAATCTTGAAGTACAGATGAAATTTTGAAGGGTTGATCCAAATATTTGGGATACATTTCATATAAAAACGTTTTCGAGAATTTTTTTCTCATCATCAGTTGATTAAATATTTTTGAAATTGAAAACAGTTGAAATAAGAATTTAACAATTGATATAAAGGTGATGAAGCTAAGTTGATTGTAATTGTTGGTTATGATTGTTGGCTATTGTATATTAGGGTGATTGTTGTTAAAAAGTAGTGTCCATTTATTGTTTATTTCTATTGATGGTTTGGCTAAGTTTTTGTTATTTGTAATGATATTTATTGTTTCTTTAATTAATCTTTTTTTTATAATTTTCTTCTTTTCCAATGATTTTTGTGTTATTCCAATCTGGTGTGTGGTTTTCTTTGATACAATGATTTACTAAATGGTCGTTTTTGTCTTTGTGGCGAAGTGCTCTTTCATGTTCTTTTAATCTTATTTCTAATTGTCGTTTAGTTTGACCTGTGTAGATATGTTCACAAATTTTATATGGTATTTGATAAATTATATTTCTAGTGTTCCATTTTTCTTTATTATTTTGACATATTTCTTTGAAATTGATATTTGTGCTATTATTTTGATTGATTGTTGTTTTTAGCTTGGTGGTGGTTATTAATGTTTTAGTAATGTTATTTGTTATTTTTGGTATGATTTTTATGTTTGGTATTTGTTCTAATATTTTTTTCTGTTTGTGGAAAATTTTCTTATTGTATTGTATTGAATATCTTTTTTGTTGTTCTTGTAGAATTGGTATAGGTTTTGTTGTATTGTTTGTAAACGAATCTATTAAAATTTTGTCTATTAAAGTTATTGGATATTTATTTTTTAATAGGTTCAGTTTAAGTTTTTTTAAATTTGTAGGAATATATTTCGGGGATGTAAGATTTTTTATTCTTTGTAAATATTGTTTAATAGTGTTAATTTTTTGGTGTGTGGGTTGTTGTGATAAGTAATGTGGTATGTTATTACCTTTTGTTGGTTTTTCATATATCTCAAAATCTAGATTAATAATAAAAATTAATAATTTTTTTTTCAAATTTTCATTAATAATTTTTATTGTATTAATTCTAAGCGTTTTCATGTGTTTATTTTTAAGATATTGCAAAATTTAATCATAAAAACAGTCCGAGGCACGCCCGGGGTTATCACCTAGCTTATTTGGTAGCACATCAGATCCAAACATTTCATAAAAATACATTTTGACTATATTCTATGGGAATATTCTCATGTATCAGATCCAAACACATATGTGTATATTTTGGAAACTGAGATGTTGATAATGCGATGACTGAACGTTAGTTTCCAAGAATTATTAATAATGAGCATAAAATGATGATGCAATGACTGAATATTAATAAGGCAGTGCCTATTGATGAGGCAAAGGAATCACGCGTGTCTCCTTTGAGCTCCCTATCAAACGTCCAGACGACTGGCAAAAATTTATTGCCTGGAAAAGAAAGAGAAAGAACGAGTATTGGTCAGAGAAACTCTGCAACTAAAACAGAAAAAGCAGTACGGGCATTTGAAATACCTGAACAAAGGAAGTTTCAAATAGAGCAAGACCTTCACGTCAAGAGCAAGAAAAATTGTGAGTCTAAATTATCTGGTCCCGGTATATCACCTAGAATTCCTGTTTTTCGTATTTTTCGTAGAATGGATAGTCCCTTTGCTCTGTGTTGTATTGATTGAGTTATTATTTATCCAATTGGGAGTTATAATTAAATTTTTGAGACTGTTCTGTTTACCTACAAGTGTGATTATCCCGGGCCACGCCGGATACCTCTTCTAGTTAATAAAATAAATTAGCAATTCTTTGAAATACTCGTTACTAAATTAGTCACAAGCAATAATTAATTAAATCTAGAATATGTGACTGTCTTTGTTCAAGCAATAAATTCATAAAGCAACTTTTTCACCCAAAACATCTTTGCTCTTCGTGTAACTTTGCGTATTAGTAGTTAAAAAAATTGCACAAAGTATTTTTGCGAAACAACTGAATTGTTCTCCGGGGAGCTTCGAATTGAACTGAATAACTGGCAGTGTTCGTGAGACAGTTCTTCATTTCTAATCTTTTCGTGAGACAGCACAGACCACTGCCTGCACAAATTAAAGACCACTGCCTGCAAGTGGTTGAAGTGTGTTTGTGTGGTGCAATGAGATTTCAGTTTACAGTCCTTCAATACAGGCAATAGCCTACTAAGTGTGTGGGGTCCTTTAGAATAGCTGTTTCTAAACTTCTTCCAATATAAATAAACGCCATCATGACTAGTTCAATCAACTTTGGATCCTTTTTTTCCACTCATTCACGTCTTCTATGTACAGCCCATGATACAATCTGAAAAAAGATAATTTGAATATCTATGCATAGAAAACTACACCATGCATTTCTACAATAACCAGGAAGTACTGTATTGTCACTCTCATGATCTTACAAATGTTTACGGTCTAGGCTTGATATTTTAAACCTTATTTTTTCCAGCATTCTGTAATTTTTTTTGTTCCGTATGCTTAATTTGTCCAGTAGACTTTGACACTCGCGATTTAAATCGCCTAATTCTTGAGAATTTATGCCAAAAACTTCGAGAATCAGTCAAAGAGATAAATTGCTTTTCTCTTACACTGTATTAAAAGGCTTTCGAAGCAACAGAGACTGGTCAATGGCTCGACTCGTGGATCGCGCATTTATGGATTCGACTCATGGATTCGAAGGGATCAAATTTCAACTTCTGGGGAATTCATTTTCAACAAAATGACCTTGCCCGCATTTAATGATCATCTAGCATATCAACATTCATCATCCTCACGTTACAAATGTCACCAATTCTGACATTTCATGAATTTAGCTGAAAACTTCTACGACATTTGCTATACAGCCAAGTGAATCTTTCGCCTTAGGATTTCTTGTTCATTCTATTTTCTCCTCGAAATCAGGCTAACGGGATTTTTTTTTTCAATAGCACTTTTTGAACTTTTATTCGATAACTTCTTCGAAGGTTAAACGTCAAATTCTTCAAAGTGAGATAATTCTTCTTAAATCTGAAAGAGAAAGAATTTGATTAAAATGAAGATTACCTAGGCATCACCTGATGAAGGCTACTTAGCGGTCGAAATGTACAGTCTAGTGTAAAAAGGTTTTTACCTGCTCCGTAGGAACTTAGCTTACCGGATATTGATCGATTGCAAAATCAGGTACTTTTACTGAGAGTCAAGGCAGATTACACTGGACCTGTCCCTTCTGAATGAAATTAGGGTAGCATGTATACCTTTGGGATGTGTTATTCACATGTTCAACTATGACAATCCTTTATGCACTAGACTGTACATGTAACTGCTCTGGAATAAAATCATCGGAGGATGTGGATTTTATCTCTTCACTTTACTGTAAGTATTTACAGTTTTTTTTCCCTATATCCGCCCAATTATTGATTATTTTGTAATATTGGCTGTTAAACGTAAAACTTATGGATTATCCCACTTGCCAAATAAAGATATTTACTTGCACTTATTTGTTTGGGAAGCAACTTGTGTATCAAAAAGAGATATAAACGTTTCACCTATTTATGTTACTAACTATTAAATTCCTCCCATAGCTGAACCCTTTATTGTATATAACTCTTAACTGTCTGGATGTTTGCTCTCTGGATTTTGACGCCAAATACTTCATCGTGCGTCCACTCGGTGAAGCAACAAATCGTAACTAATCGGAGAGGTCTACCCGTTACTACTTGGCCCAATATTGATGAGAAAACTTACCAGAAACCTTTCCGTTGATCTCATGGTTCAATAGTAGCATGCCGATTGGTCTTGCCCAATCGTTTCAGCCACGTTCATCTTGGGATCCGAAACACATGAAGCTCCACAATTGGAACTTGGGGTCATCCATTTGTTCAATCGCGATATACAATACTTTCATTACTGTAGCAAGAGCATATTTCATAAATGTCGGTGCTTCCGAAATGCTGCTACGTCCTGCCCCGATAGCCAATAATAATGTACAACAACAATTTAAAAGTTTGTTCCTTCTTCTGAAATTATATGATTTAGGTTGTCATGGATTTGGATAATAAGCATGCCAAAATAAGGAAATTCTCTAATACTTAAAAAGTTAGAGAAGACTTTGACAAAAGTTGACTCATGGAGAAATTCAGAATGATATTTTTGACCTTTTTGTTTCATTTTTTCCTCATTAAGGACTAACAGTTTAACTATCGATATACAGCAACTCCATCTTCTAACAAACCGCTTTGCCATAAGTGAAATTTCATGAAGGGGACATTTAGTTCCCCCATTCCGAGGGGAAAAGTCTAGATGGCAATCAAGGAATTGTAATTTTGGTGATATTCATAATTCGGAATTATCAATTCATTTACAATCTCTTTATAGTCAGTCATCAGCTTTGCGATTTCCTAGAAACTTTGCACGTATGTACTTGATCCTTTCTCATCTGTAAACAGCCAGTGTCCATGAACATGAAATGCCTTCATTTTACACTCCCAAAGAATGGTGGATCCCTACCAAATGTTGTTGTGAAGTTTCGCTGCGTCTGAATAATGGAATTACTTTTGATATATCACGCCATGCATTGAGCTTTTTCGCTTTTTTTTAGAATTACTTTTGATATAGCATGTCATTTTTGAAAAATTGACTGCAACGCCCTAAAATGGCTTCCTCTATCACCAATAATAAATTACAAAAACTTTGAGTTTATCTATTATTTTCTGCAAACCGTTGCGTTCTAATATTAACAATTTTTTTTAAATATTAACAATCAAATATTGACATTAATGCCTGATGCAAAATAAGACTTTAACGTGGGCTACGAAGGAAAAAGCTTTGAGAACCACTGTTCTATACGACACACCGTCACAAAACACAATGGATGGTTCGTAGCTTTACAACCTGTCAGGGGGTCGTACTTTTCTTTATGCCACGTGACGTCATTCACCGTCAAATTAAGGCCGCCAAACGATGGTAGCGCTATCCGAGAAAACCTTAGCTTTAGGCCGCGTTCATAGTGGGAGCTTCGAGTCAAACAATAAAATTTTCATCCATTTTTTCCTTAATTACTTACTTCTAAGACGCCTAAAAAATATTTCCAAATCTGAAAAGATGACTGATATTTTTGGATAGAGCATAACGAGTATTCTAATCGTTTATGAATAGAGATTCTCTCTTTTCTTTGGCGCGTGTCTTGGATGCAAATAGACAGGGAAGTAAGAAGATAGAAAATTTCGCTGCTTCACTCGAAGTTCTCACTATGAACGTAGTCTTGAGCCAGTTTTTATGACTGTTCTACTCGCATAGAAAACAACAGTACTTTGTGTAACGTTATTGCATGCCAAGTAATAATCCTATTGCTCTCAGATCTACTCACAGTTTCCACTTGTACTTATTAAGCAAAATTCGCATTATTTTATAAGCCTCTTTCATTGTGAATTAATTATCCTATTGGAATTGAGTTATCTATTACTGTTATCATAACGTGATTCGATCCTATAATTTCCATCGAACTAGATAACAATTTACCCCACTACCTCACCGGCGAGACTGAGGCATGTTTAACCGTGTAGGCATACATTGAGTGGCCAGTTCTTTAGGAACACCCCCCTAATACTGTTTTGCGCCAGCCTGACAGTTATAACAGCATGAATTCGCCGTGGCATGGATTCAATTAGCCGCTAGAAGCATTGTTCCGTGATGTTTGTACATGCGGACGCAACAGCTGCTCCCAGTTGATGCTTAGTGGATGATGGTGGATCCATGCCTCGAATAACCCGTTTCAGCTCATCCCAAAGATGTTCGATGGGGTTCAACTCTGGGAACAGAGGAGTAAGCTGAATTCATTATTGTGCACCCGGAACCGTTCCATGACGATACGAGCCTTGTGACACGGATTTTTGTCCTGTTGGAAGTATCCTTCCGATGGGGGAACTACAGTAGCTATGAAGGGACGAACGTGGTCGGCAACAATGTTCAGGTAGCCCTGACCATTCAGGCGTTGTTCTACACGTATCAGCCGACCATGAGTATACTAGCAAAATATTCAAATATTCCCCAGACCATTGCAGAGCCTCCACAGCCTGAACAGTGGAAACCAAACAGGAGGGCTCCATCGCTTCGTGCCGTTGTCTCCAAATTCTGCGTCGGCCTTCTGCATGGTGCAATAGGAAACGGGATTCATCCGACCAGCAGACCTTCTTTCAGTCGTCGACGGTCCAATGTTGGTGATCACGGGCAAATTGGCGACGTTTTTGAGGTTTTGGATGAAGATCAAAGATAACCGGACTGGCCATCGGCTGTTGTAGCCCATCCTTGCCAATGTACGGCGTGGAGTGCGTTCAGAGATGTTATTCTGCAATTGAGTGTTGTACTCCACGGTTAGTTGATGAGTCGTGACGTTTCTATTCACACGAACAAGCATTCCCATCCGACGCTTACGCCTTGCATCGACAAGTCGTTTGCGACCATAGGCTTATCTCTGGATGGTTGTTTTTTGGCTGTTTAGCCAGTCCTGGTAAACCCTTGAAATAGTTGTTCGGGAAAAGTTTAAGAATCGTGCGGTTTCGGAAATACTCAGTCCATCTCCCCGGCCACCAACGCGCTCGGAGTCGCTCAGATCCTTCGTTTTCCCCATGATGACGGTGTGTTTTCGCTTTTTATTGTTACCGACTGTCACGTGACCAACTGATACGTAGTAGTTGTTATGCCAACGGATTTGCATAGTCATGGGTGTTCCAAGTAAACTGGCCACTCAGTGTATAGGCACTATATAGTTACAAGGTGTCGTAAGGCAATTGAAGGGCTGGAGACTACGTGGAGAAGTACTCATTTCATTCATAAAAAATGTATTCATTTAGTATAAATACTAAAGATGTAGAACAAAATGCTGTGAATAGATTTCGGAGCGACGCACATATTAAAGGTGAGCTCTAACTTAAGCACATACTAATACATAAGTGAAACATATAGCATTATCATTACTCATTCAGCGTGTTTAAAAGTTTTCAAAATTAACTTGACTAATTTACAAGAGTCGAGATAACACACAAAAGCATCATTGATTGAGTCGGGTGTATGCTAACTTATCGCGAAGGTACAGTATATGGTCACTCTATTTGTAGTCCTCTGTCCGGTCACTTTATTAGGTACAGAAGGTTAATTACGATCTATGATATTGATTTCGAAGAGAAAATTTACAATTTACGAAGAAAACACCTTTCTCCATCAACGATCGTATTCTATTTGGTGACCCTGGTTGCGGACTATTGCCCTGCACCGTATCTTCCACTATAGTAGAGATGTCTGCAATAGGGCGAGACTGATGTTGTTCTATTTCTGTTTGTAAGCTTTTCAGAGATCATCAAACGGTTGTTGGACGGCGTCGAGCAAGGGCTCGTTTCAATAATCCAAATATACAGAGATCCATAAAAGCTGCATCTGGTGACTTGGTAGAGATATCATGAAAGGGTATAACGTCAATTCCAATGTCATCTTCCAAATCCGACATAAATTGAACGGTCTAATTAGACATATGGCTGGAGGCTTTGATTTGATGCAGCCTAACTTTGCTTTTGTCGCTTCATACAGTGCGGGGGATTCCTCTTTAAAAATTGGACTGAGAAAATGCTGCTGATCCTGTCCACTCTTCTGATCGTGAACTTCCCGTTGTACGTGTAACCCGCAATAACCATAAATCCTTTTGAAAAACTTCCCTTATATTTCTTGGACAATTTTTTTATATGATTTCTCTCCACGTGGACAGTAGAAAACTGCGCGAGTTTTTTTGCATTATTTGAAGTAGACGTTGACTTCCTCCAAAGTGAGAACGTACTTTCATCGTTCTGCTGCGAAGTAACCCTCACAGAGCCTCCAACAGTTCCCCTTCCTTTCTGCGATGTGTCGTAGCAGCAGCTGATAAACACCACTCTTGTGACACTTTTCCAGTTGTAAATCTTTGATGTTTATTGTTTTATTTTCGGTAGCATGTGAAGTTCCTACAATATTTGAAATCCTTCTTACGGATGGTGGATTTCACACAAGAAGCTGCTTGACTTTTCGAAGGACCTGTGGTGTTCGTCTTGTGGAAACTCCAAGATTTTGCTGTTTCTGGCCAGTTGGGATTAACCCTTCCCGGTGTTTTCTTTTTCCATCCAGTACTGTCAATATGCTTTTCTTCGAAATGGAGAAATTTCGTGTTTTACATGCGCACGAAATAGCAGAATAGCTGTAGTTAGCGTCGGAAAGGACAGTAATGTATTCTTCCCAGTAAGATCAAATTTTCGGAGACATTTTGTTTAGGAAATTTAACTACTTTCGAACGGAACACAAGAATGCGGATGTAATAGCATAATTTCAGGTGCCTTCTGTCACGTGCACGTGACCTGCAGCATTCACGCAATAAATCGTCACTAAACATCGTAATCAACCTTCTTTACGTCCACCTATGCGCATAAATTGTTCGTCCATTCCGCTGCTTGTCCCGTGACCTGTTTAGCTGTATAACTTTGAACGAGGCATGATCGTAGCTGCTCCACGTGCTGGACGCAGCGTCTCCGAGACGGCACCTCTCCTGAACTTTTTATTCGTACAAAAATCTCAAGGATATAGTATGAGAATGGTTCACCGTCAAATATGCGTCGGGCCAGCGGCGACACTCCAGTAGAAGGAAATCACGCGTTGACAAGATAGTGCACTGTCGCCCATTGACGTCCGAATTTAACTCTGTCCACTTTGACATGTTTGACCGGGCGTGTCCAATTTATTTTCCAATTTCATTTGTTAGACATTGTTAATTTTACTTTGCAACAACGTCTAACGATTGAAATCAGAAATTTAATCAAACACGCCGAGTAAAAATTTCGTTGGACAGAGCATAGATGCATGCTGTTGCGCTTAGGATACAACACCAGATGGCCATATCGGGTACAGCTGTTACCGAAGACAAACAGGAAAGCACGCCTTCTTTAGGAAAGCAACACCAGTACTGGACTTCGACGACTGGAAAAAGGTCGCTTGGTATGATGAGTCGAAGTTCCTGGTGCATTATGTTAATGGCAGACACAGAATTTGGTGCAAAACTCCGATCTATGTGTTGACAACTGCGCAAACTACAGAACTCAGAAAGCACAGTTAATTCAACTCGAATTTTTTGATGTTTTTTGTCATTTTCTGTCGATTCTATATTGAGATGATGCATATTAGATATTCAAGAAAACTATAGAAGCGATGCAAAATAAATTCAACTCAAAACCAAGTTTTAACTTACATAAGATGAAATATAAGAATTGACTCAAACCATAATTTGAAAATTAGAATGTACATCGGCATCGTTGCCGAATAAGTGTATCATCTGGATAGTTCTTCCAACAGGTTAATGCACCGGTGCAGAATGGTTCCATGTCCTGGTGATGATTTTTTTTCCTGCAGTGGCCCTCCCGGTCGCCGGACCCCATCCGATTGAAAATTTAAGGGATGAGCTGGAAGGAAATATTCGCTCTACGCCTGCACCCCCGTCAAATGTTCAATTTCAGCATTTCAGGAACGCTTTCAGATCAATGCCTCGACGTACTCAGGCTGTTTTGAAGGAAAAAGGAGGCACAACGCGCTATTATATGGGTGTATTTAAGAAAATGGGTGGACGGTGTATCTTATTAAGAAGACGATGATCTTCACTTATACAGGGTCGAATCACTGAATTATGACCGCCAGGTAGGTTTATGTAAATACGGTTGTGCACATTCACAGGAGGAGCGGATAAACCTGCCTGTTGGAAGACATATAAAGGTGGTTTCAGAGGAAGATGTACAATAAATGGAAAATTGGACAAGATGCGCATTCCAGGCGTGCAAACTGTAGGGGACTAGGAGCCGTTAATGAACGGGGTGAGCGGCGCTTGCGACGGCTGGTTAAGAGTGATCGACGCGCTACCGTCGCTACATTGACAGCCCAAAAGAACGAGGAATGCACCAGAACGCTATCGAGAACAACTGTGCAATGCATTTTCCGATGAATTGCGTTTCCTACTGCATCGTATCGACACCCGAAAACATTGTTGGGCGGCAACAAGCTAGAGGGGGCAGTGTAATGGTCTGGGGCATATTTTCGTGGCATGTTTGGGTCCATTACTTCCTCTGGAAGGTTCCGTCAATAATGCACAGCTATTGTCAATATTTATTCTTTCATTTTATTTCTATTTTATTTATCCATCGTTGCCGACTAGGTGCATCCCTACATGGCAACTGTGTATTCTGCGAATGATGGCATCTTTCAACAGCATAATGCCACATGCCACGTGGCCAAAATTTGCCGTGCACGGTTCGAGGAGCATGTGGATGAGTTCCCCAGATCTTAATTCTTGTGAGAATCTGTGCGAACATCTGTATCGACACGTCAGGCAGCGAGACCCTCCACCGTGGAATGTTCATGAGTTAAGTGATGCTCTGCTGTCCGCATGGACACAGATTCCTGTTGATACCTTCCAAGCGCTCATTGAGACCATCGCCTAGCTGCTGTTTTGGTTATGGTTATTGAGGCCATAATTCAGTGACTCGATCCTGTAAATTATGATGTCAATTAAGAAGATTCATCAGAAACTGTGGATGTAAGATCCTAAAAGAAAAAAGAAAATACTTTGACACAAAATATGTTTAATTAACAATAAGCAATTTTTGCGGAAAAATCTTTCTTGCTTTTAGGATGATGATGTCATTCGTCTTTATAAATTTTTGAAACATGCGACATGATTTATCAGCGAATGCACTATTTCACACATATAAGTTCGATTCCTTAGCGAAAACTGGAACGAGCTAACGAGTAAAAAATTATACATGGAAATTTTTAGTACGAATTAGATATTATTATAAAATTAGCGAGAACAAGACGACAGTCACAGAAACTGTTGCCATGAATCTTGCGCGGAAATGCGATCGTGTTCGGTCTCAACGTAAAGGACGAAATAATTTTGTATACTTTCAGTTTAATGATTTATACAAATTTTAACCATTCTTCATTGCTCTATTTTTGACTCATCAATTATCTAGTCTTCTCGTTCTCTGCTATAAAGGCACTCCGTCGTTTGAATTTTACATAAAACATTTACTGAAGCCCAATGAAACGGAAAGATATCAACGATTCTGATGATGACACGGAGCATACCATTAATTTATTATTAATCAATAAAATATAAATGGTTAGACAGTGCTTGTAAATAAGGTAAACTTAGGCAATGTTTCAAAATCGATTGTTTACAAGACAAATTGAATTTTTATATGCCAAGGTATTGAATTAGTGATATTGATTTTGATTGCGTCTAGTTAGATGCAAATAAATATTATTATCACCACAAGAATAAAAGATTTTAACCGAATGTTTATTGTTATCAACTAGAAGAGGCACCGAGATATTTACAGTTGTAGGTAAACAGAACAACCTCAAGAAGTTAAATTAGAACACAAATTGGTTTTCAGTAATTCTGCAATTTCCTGCTGTAGACGAAACTCCCGTTGTTCAGATGTTTCCGACGCCCGGGGAACTTTTTGTCTTCTCTGACCAATACTCATTTCAGTTATTCACTACTTGGTAAACTGTTGTTGCAATTGCTGTCGATGTTTTGAAGCAAAACTTGGCCATTCTTCACTTTGTGTGATCTAGCAGTCGCAGTTTCTTCTGTTAACACGCTCACCATTTGCTCAGTTGCAGGAGCGTGCTGGCGAAACCAATACAACACTGAGGGAAGGGATTAGTTCCTCTGTCGTCTTTCCAATCTTTCTCAATTGTCTGCTAACTCTCCATTACCTCCAGTTTGTGCTTAATTTTAAAGATTTTCAAGAAAATGTTAAGTTCTAAGAACTATGAATTCTATGCATTTTTACAAATTGAACCCCATTTTTAAAGTACAAACTTTGCCTTGCATTGTTGGTCATGGGATATCTCTTATTAAAGGTTAGAAAAAACAAACACAAACAACATGGCCCTGGGGGGATTCGAACCCACCACTTAACACAGTGTAAAAATTTCCGCATAAAATTTACAAATAAGGTTATTTACATTTTTCTTTGAAGCCCGCCGCACACGGTGCTTTTTTTCTTGCTTGAACGCCTGCATGCATGCAAGCTGCAGGTTGGGTTGCAGGCTCGGCTGCTGGGAATCATGCTGGCTTCTCTTCATATAGGGGCATGCTACTGTGCAGGGTGATAATTCGGTGAACTCACCGCATACAGGCAAGTTTCATCCTTGTGCATCTCAATTAACCTTAGCACTTCATCATTAGTCCATTTCGGTCCATTGCGTTCTGCCATAACCTAACGTTTTCGTGTTGTGCGTAATGGAGGTGACTGCGAGTCTCACGAATGACGAATTCACATCCACCTCAGTATTTTGGTTTCACGTGACACAGTCTTGTTTCTGATTGGCTGAACTAACAAACTAGCAAGAAAAGCTGCACGGAAAATAGCACCGGAGCAATCACCTAAATCCATCCCTTTCGAGTCTAGCAAGCGCAGTTTCCTCAGTTGACTCGATTGCACGTTGACGGCCGCGTGGGAACTTCGATAATCACCGGGTTACTTACCTTGATCACAACTAGCGAACCAAGTCCAAACACGACCACACCACCAAACTTCACTGTTGGGATGACACACTCAGATAGCAGCCGCTCCCCTGGCAAACGCCACTTCCAGGTGCGACCATCCGATCAGTAGAGTGGGAAGCGTGATTCGTCGCTCCACATAATGCTCTTCCCAGACCGTCGCTCTTCACACCAAGCCACACGACGCCGGGCATTTATTAGGGATGATGCTAAGCTTGTGGGCAGCAGCCCGACCCGTGTATCCTAGGGCATGGAGCTTCCGACGAATCGTTTTGGTGCTGACAGTTGTTCCCGTTGCCTGTTACTATACCCAAGACAGTACACGTACGTACAGTACTGTGTTTCTGCCTGTCTATTAATAAATTTTTTTTCGGGTGAAACTTTAAACCCTAGTCCGCATACCATTGATTTAACATATTTATGTCAATTTCAATTTGATTTAACGTCTCGGATGCTTTATTTGGCACGCGAGTTTTTAATAAAAAATTATCCCCAGAAAGTTTTTTGTATCCATTTCACGCTTGGCAGAAATGTGTCTTTTAAAAACCATATTGCTCTGCAGTGATAATTTCAAGGCCACAGGTTTTGCGTTAGAAACAAAACCACCTGAAAAACCTCGAAGC
Source organism: Rhysida immarginata (assembly GCA_023313115.1). Taxonomy (NCBI): domain Eukaryota; kingdom Metazoa; phylum Arthropoda; class Chilopoda; order Scolopendromorpha; family Scolopendridae; genus Rhysida; species Rhysida immarginata. The sequence continues at coordinate 39,319 of JAHWFO010080782.1, read as the reverse complement.
TTTCGACCCCCAGAAAATGTTCAAATTGTGAGACCGTCCCAAACATTCAGCTCGTAAGCATGATTCTGCTCCCCAATGCTGTCTGATCGAATTATCAGGAGAATTTTACACAACGATCCTCAGTTCCGTCCACATAAAATGATGGTCGTTCGGGAACTTAATGAACGTGATTGGGAAAACCGCAAGGCATGTAGTGATTTTTTTTTCTCTAGAGCTATCTGGAAGTTGAGGCTTACAAACATCGACCCAGAACTGCAAACACTACGGAAATTGCAGCAGATGATGCAAAACTTCAGAAATCGATCACAAATATATATCGCGAATGAAGACCATAATCCACGAATTTTTAAATTCTATAATAAAATTCTGAATAGCATTTATCGTGGCTTTTCTTGATAGTCTTTAAAATTCAGGATTTGCTACTTCCTTAGTTCCAAATAAAAACTACAGTCGAACCTTGTTAATATATATTTCAAGACGGCAAGCAAAAAAATATTTATTATCCGGGTTTGAAATGTGATTCGCTGAAAATCCCAATAACGTTGCGTTATGAAATAAGCTTGAGACTGTTGTATGTTACGTACAATTTTCACGCATTTACTTATTTTTTGGGGGAAAAATACAGTTATCGAACTTTTTCTACATGAACGTACATAATTGTAAGAAAATTCTGACTGTAGAAGCAGAAATTTCTACTTCTTCTGACTGTAGAAGCAGAAATTGCGAATTCTGATCAATGCATCGAAATGCACAAATTTATATGTACACAGAGAACCAATCAGAATTCGCGATCATCCAATAACACGTGCTTAGATAACCGCATGACTAATGATAAATATTTTTCAAATTTTTTCACAAATGATTCACTTTTTCGGAATGAATTTTGTAATTTTAGAGACAAAAATATACATTATCCGGGATTTGAGAGAAAAACATTAAACGGTTGGATTTACATTGAAATAGCTTTCACAGGGTCGGGATCAAGGGGAAAATATACAGGGCGACCCATTTAAAGTTTCCCCTGGAATATCTCGAAAACAACACTTGGGATCGAAAAAAGTTCCGAATGAAATTTATTTGTCTCGGAGGAGGCAATCGAACGGTACTAAAATAGGCCCACCTCCCACATTTATTGGGAACTTTTTTCGGTCCCAAGTGTTGTTTTCGAGATATTCAAGGGAAACTTTCAAATGGGTCAGGGTGATTCTGAAAAAGTGTGATAACACTAAGCAATGACAGAGATGACCAGAATGAATATTTTCTTTTCAGGAGTTATCACGTTTTATATATGTTCACTTTATGTTAATGACAATAATATGATTTCGTGTACAATAACAACCAAAAGAGACAACAAAAGCTGTAAACATATGGAGGTCGGCCTGAAGTAGGCTTACGAACGTCCACAGTCCCTGTGTCTCGGATACGCTGATGAAGGCGGGTGAACATACCTCTTCCTGGAATCCTGCGAGTTGGAAAGCGCTCTTGATAGAGTCTTTGCGCAACACCATACCTTCCACGTGCTTCTCCGTAAATCATATGCATGTCCGCTAGCTCTGTCCAACTGTAATGTTCCATTTTCCGCTGGTGATTAGCAGCGATCTCAGTGCAGTAACTGCAGCAATGCAAGTGCAATAATAGTGGAATCGTCCGCAGGAACGTGATAATTCAAGGAATAAACATAAAACGTGATAGCTCCTAACAACGTACTTGCGACCCCGCATTGTATTAAAAGAATATGTTCATTCTGGTCACCTCTGTCATTGCTTACAGTTAAGGTGCGTCTCAAAAGTTTAAAGAAATATGTTTTTGTTCAAAAGAAAAAAGACTATTGAAGCTACATACAAATGCTTTAATTACTGGCTGTACAAAGCACTTAAAAGAAACTCCTGAAAATATTACTCACGAAAACATAATAGAAATAAATATATTCAACAAAATGAAATTTTGCGTGTCTCAAAAGTTTAAAGAACCACCCTCAGATGCTGAATGGAAACGTCCAATATGTAAATTTGCGAGTGACAGAGTATTAATCTGTTGCAGAGTTAGTCATTTTTTTTCAAAAAAAACTTTTCTTCCTCTTACAATTGACCTACGACAATGCCTCGCCAACCTCAATTCACAATCGATGAAGTGGCTGAAATCTGGCGATTGAAAGCCAACGGACTATCTGTTGCTGATATTGTCACAATTACTGGAAGATCCACAGCAGGGGTTTATAATGCTTTGAAGAGGAGTTCATCGTTCCACCAAAAACCACGACCTGGTCGTCCCATAGTTACCTCAACTCGCGATGACAGACGCATTATACTACTGGCAGCCACACAAAATCTTTCTGTTCGCCAGATACAAGACGTGACTGGGTTAAATATATTGAAAGACACTGTACACCGGCGAATAATTGCGAGTGGACATGTTGTCTCCAAATAAGATGAAGGAAACGCCTCTGACTGCCAAGCGCATTCAAGAAAGGCTACGTTGGGCACAAGAGCATATGGCCTGGAAAGACGAATGGATGTCGGTGTTCTCAGTGTTGAAAAGAAGTGGAACTTGGATGGTCCTGATGGGTGGGCATCATACAGGCACGACCTACGACAGAAACCGAAGACCTATTACTCAAGGCAACAAGGAGGTGGTTCTGTCATGGTTTGGGGCGACTTCGCAAACTTGTTGGCATAGGATTGACTTGTGATTACATATTATTTTAGCTTTATTTGATTATGTTACTGATCCCACTCATTTTTAAATGCAGTTTGCCTATTATTTAATGATAATTAATGATTCGTTATTCAGCGGTACCACAAATTTGGCTTTCATCAGTGGAAGAGAAAATTCGCTGACATACCAAGAAACCCTTACACAGTATCTGTTCCCGTCTGTGATCATTAGTGTGGCCTGGAATTCGTGTTCCAGCAAGATAACGCCAGCATCCATACTTCACGATCAACAATGGAGTGGTTCAGAAAACAAAATATTTACGTTATGACGTGGCCCCAAGAAGCCCAGACTTGAACCCTATAGAGAATATATGGGGAATCATGTCTCGTGCAGTTTATGCGGCGGACGTCAATTTTCTTCGACTGATGAACTGAAAAGAGCAATTGAAGATGCAATGTACAATGTAAGACCAGAAACATTGTTCAACCTCATAAACTCAATGCCGAACAGAGTATTTGAAACAATCAAGGCAAATGGTCGTTCAATTTAAGCCATTGTATAATTCATGCAATGTTTTTTCAGTCGTTCTTTAAACTTTTGAGACGCGCAAAATTCCATTTTGTTTAATATTTTTATTTCTACTATGTTTTCATGAATAATTTTCTCAGGAGTTTCTTCTAAGTGCTTTGTACAGCCAGTAATTAAAGCATTTGTATGTACTTACAATAGTCTTTTTTTCTTTTGAACAAAAACATGTTTCTTTAAACTTTTGAGACGCACCTTATACACACTTTTTCAGAATCACCCTGTATAAGGCGGGATTATACAGGGTATTTCACCTAACGGGAAACAATAGCCAACTTCTCAAATACAAATCTGACAATATTTTCAATGAAAGAATTATTCTATTTTATGTGACTGGTTTTTATGTGTAGATAAATAACGGTTTACTATATAAGGCTATATAGACTTATGTTATCTTTACTATATTTAACTAATTATAATTAGTAGTTTTGTTTATATGTTCATTCAGCTCATAATAAATAATTTATTTATTGTCCTTCCTTTATTCTTGGGTTTATAGGTTCACAAATCTGTTGGTTATGCACTTGATTTATGATTGCAATTACTGCAGACGATGCACTTAAGTGTTGATGTCGATATGTCACTGCAATATCTATCTTCTACATTTATAATAATTGTATAATAATACTATTAATTATTATATTTATTGTCACTAAATGTTATAAAATCATATCGTAATTTATTCATTATAATTATTGTCAATATTTAACTGCATTCATTTAATTAAAATTAGTAATTTTGTTTATATGCTCATTCAATTATAATAAGTAATTTAATATTGTCAGTTCTTTTATTCTTGAGTTTATAGGTTCACACATTTGTTATTGTCAATAGCTGCGCGTACTTATCCATTTTTGCGATCAGGTGCAACCAGACACGGCAATTGAGTATCCTGCGCATGATGACATCTTTCAACAGGATAATGCCACATGCCACGTGGCCAAAATTTAGTTAAGCACTCATTTTATTAATATGATTGCAATTATTTACGTGTTGATTTTAAGTGTTCGTTTTCTTCAAAATTCTCCATTGCTTAGTTGTTAAGATTTCTCTCGACCCGTGTCAATTTCTCTCAAGATTGACTGGAGGTGAAAAGGAGTCCGTGTGGGCGCAATTAGCATCTCCACCAACCGGGAAGGCACGCGGATGCCAAGCCTACCCTTCATGGGTACTTGTACATTGCTCACATTTAAAACTTGTAACTTTAACTGAAGATGGTTTAAAACCAAAAGCGTATTAACGCAATAAAGAAGAATTTTGTTGCTATTAGAACCCAAGCCTCTACTCTTTATTCTAAAGAATAATAATTGGATGTTCTATGAGGATTTTTATACATGCCATACCTCAGATGTAGGAAAGATAGTCCCAGCCTGCGAACTGGGTACTGCTCCAGCCAGCCCTAAGGACATGTAGATAGCGTAATGCTTCCATGTTCGCAGTGGCGCAATTGGCTGGCGCATCTGCACGGTGAGCAGAAAATTCCTGGTTCGATCCCAGGCTGTGGAATTTTCTTTCCTATTTTTCATCTTTATTCTAATGTGTGTTCCATTTCCAAAAAAACACCATTTCGAATATGGAAGTCAATTTAAAAATATGTAATGGAAACCCCTTTTTTAATGGTATTTTCAGATTGTACACAGCTTTTGAGAAATGTTTTATTCTTAGTGTTTTTTTCAATTGATCCAACTGTTTAGGAGACAGATTCTGCAGAATTAGGAAATGATTTTAATACACGTATGCTGTGCCCGGCAATCATCTCAAGCAGTCATCTTCAGCGATTCCGAAACCGAAGACAATAATATGTACAAGCAGGTTTCTGTAATTTACGAGATACTACCAAAAATATCCGAGATTTTGAATATTCCACCCAAACAAAAAACAGTAAGAGGTTCTGCCGCTAGATGCCTCTTAGTGCACTTTTCAGCTGCTGCTCTGCCAAGTTTCATAAGCGTAGGAGTATTTTTTGTGAGTTATTGCTGTTTATGTTGCAACGTGTTTTCTTGCTTCTGAAAATTTTCAAATTATAATTATTCCACCTGGTCAGACTGTCAACTAGGAGTTTTACTGCGAGGGTTTGAAGAGACTGAGGGAAAAGAAGAATTATTTCCAAATTTTTGGCGCAAACGGTTGTGGAAGAACAAAGACTGGTTGTGAAGAAATTCCTGGCAAAAAAAAAAAAACAATTTGGCAACAATCCCCCACCCTCCCTACTCTCCTGACTTAGCCCCCTGCGACTTTTATCTCTACCCTAAAATTAAAAGGCGACGTTTTGACTTCATCGAAGATATCCAAGTGCAATCGCAACTGGTCTTGAACACCATACAACCTTCGTATTCAGGAGTGCTTCCATAAATGAGAAAATCTCTGGGATCATTGCATACCTTTGAAGGTGACAGGGGAAATTAGGGTATAAGGTACGTTTTCGGCTTTTTGCAAGAAAATTCTCGGAAATTTTGGATAGGACCTCGTATCATGCAAAACTTTAAGATTTCGTTTTTAATAATTTTTTATAAAAGTTGCATGTCAAAAATTAGTGATGTTTTTTGGGAATTTCTCTTAACGCCGGGTCTTAAATAAAGCCTGTCTCGACCAGAGGGGGGGGGGGGTCAAGACCGTTTTTACTAATAGAAGCCTGGGCCTCAAATCGAGCTTTACGGCAGTCTGTTTGGTAAAATTTCGAAGACTTAAGTGTCATATTACGACTTTTTTTTGTATTATTGTCGAATTACATACCTTGCTTAATATCATCCAAGAAGCAAGTTGAAAGAACTCTACAAAGCTTTCATGGAACCGTTACATCTTGATCATGGATGATTATTTACACCTAATGATAGACTTAATCGTGTGCTACGGCTCGAAAATAATTTCGAATTTCATTGCAAAAATAAAAGGCTAATGAAATATGGAGCAAAAAAGAAACTTAAAATTTTTAAATAATTTTTTTTAAGTTTTATTGACCTATTAGCAGAAGACCCGGCGTTGCCCAGGATAATTATACTTGTAGGGAAGCAAGAAGTTAAATTATAACTCCAAATTGGTTAAATAATAACCCAATCAATACAATAGAGAGCGAAGGGGCTATCCATTCAAAGAAAAACCCGAAAGACAGGAATTCTAGGTAATATACCAGGACTTTATTTCCCTCTTATTGACTTGCCTCAGATTAAGATGTTATCCATCTTCATCACCGATGAACATCACTGGATACTTTAGACCCAAGTTTTTTATTCCCCTGACGTAAAAGCTCTTATACCCTCATGCTCTATTCGGAACTGCCGTTGTTCAGATGTTTCCAATGCCCGTACAGATTTTTCTGTTTTAGCTGCAGAGTTTCTCTAACCAATACTCGTCCTTTCTCTTTCCTTTCCAGGCACATAAATTTTTACCATTCGTTTGGATGTTAGATAGGACGTTCAAGGGAGTCACGTGTGACTCCTTTTCCTCCTCAATAGACGCTGTCTTATTTATGTCCTGTAGCTGCATCGTCATTTTATGCTCATTATTAGTAATTCTTGGAAACGAACGTTCAATCATCGCATTATCATCATCTCAGTTTCAAAAATATTCACATTCACACAGAATATAGTCAAAATATGTATTTTTATGAAATGTTTGGATCTGCTGTGCTACAAAATAAGCTAGGTGATAACACCTGCGTGGCTCGGACTCTTAAATATAAACACTTAAGATATAAATTTTGAAATATCTTAAATATAAACACATGAAAACGCTTAGAATTAATACAGTAAAAAATCTTAATGAAAATTTAAAAAAAATTTTTTTAAAGGCTCACAATGGATGCACCACTCCAGATATGCCACTGCTAGTCTAAATAATTCCTTAGTCACGTAATCTTACTTTAGATGTATACTTGATGTTCTTCCTATTCCTACTCTTCTCTCGATGTCTTGAAGCAAAACTTGGCCATTCATCACTTTGTGTAATCTAGAAGTCGCCGATTCTTCTATTGATATGCTCACCATTTGCTCAATATAGCACGGAGCTAAAGGAGTGCTTCCTCTGTCGTCTTTCCACTCTTTCTCAATAGTCTGCTAACTGTCCATTATCTCCAGTTACTGATTATTTTTAAAGATTTTTCAAGAAATTATTAAGTACTAAGAACTTAATTTTTATCTCTGAATTTTAAGAAAAGCCTGAATAAGAGGAATTCTAGCCATTTTTACACACTGAACCTTATTTATATTGCACAAACTTTTCCTTGCATTTTTGGTCATGAGATATATATTGTTGGTCCGTGCAGAGTGTTTGTGAATTGCATGCTGTTACCATTGTTGCACAAACTTTGCCTTGCATTGTTGGCCATGAGATGTTTCGTATTAATATGCCTACCATTGTTATGAATATCCATTTATTATCGATAATTATTATTTTTTCGAAATCTGAGGTAGACAGTGACCTTCCTCATGCTTTGAAGGTCAAGTATGCAAAATTTCATCAAGATCGGAATAAAACTGTAGATTTGTATAAGAAACTAACAAACAAACCCACAAACAAACATCCTTCTTTATATATATTCTCAGATTGAGGTGGAATCGACGAACACAAGGACTGGAAAGCTCACGCTTCAGCATTCTGGCCATCGGCCCAACTGAATTTACAAGATAGAGAACCGTCTGCGGACGAAAACGAGATACAGGAAATCAAGTTCCTGTAAAAATAAACCAGCCTCCATATGATTGCAGAAGAGAAGAGAAATGACAGAGAATTGTGGATAAAGATAGGTATTTTCAAGAAATCCAAGAAATGTTAGATGTGGGTCCTTACCAAGAACTACCAAACAATCCGTTAAACAAGTTAATCATGGATACTAAGGACAGCGTCAAAAAATGTGTATATATCTTCAAAGACAATAAACCCAGTGAACTGATGCCCACCAATCCGATGCCCCCACGACTATACTGCCTTCCGAAAACACACAAAGAAGGCAGCAAATGGAGACCCATTGTGAACAACATTGACTCACCAACGGACCCTCTGGCAAGGTATATTTTGGAAAGTTATTTACTTAAGTTTAAGTTAGATGGACATGATTTCTCCGTTAAAAATTCTTTGGAACTGTGCCAGAAATTGAACAATACGCAGTTAAATAGCGATGGCGTGTTGGTCTCCTTTGACATTGAGTCACTGTACCCGAGTATACTGCTAGGAAAAGCCATTGACGCCCTTGAGGATACGATGTACGACAATGATTGGCCATTGGGTGTAGTGACGGATATCATACGGGTGATTAGGCTTATTGTGTTCAACAACAGATGGTATAAGATGACGGATGGCACCCCAATGGGGAGCAGCATCAGTCCGTTCATCGCCAACATTTATGTAAGGAAGTTGGAAAATCGTGCCATATCGGAATTTAGATACTTCCCAGGTGTGTGGGTACGTTACGTCGATGACATTTTTGCAATTTTTAACGCCGATGAAAACATAGAGCAGTTTTTATACAATTTGAACAAATTGTGCCAGAATATCAACTTCACCATGGAATTAGAAGACAATGGCAGCCTTCCTTTCTTGTACCTCAGGATATCCCGGAATGACCAAAAGCTGGACTTCGACATCTACCGAAAAAAGAATTTCGTAGCTAATTATATTAAAAATAGCTCCAATCACTGCCACCAACACAAACTCGCGGCCTTCAGGCACATGGTGTACAGAGCCCATACGATTCCTCTGAATGCTGAAAACAAGATGAAAGGAATCAAAACTATAAAAGAATTTGCTATACAAAATGGATTCCAAGAAACGATAGTTGACAGCATCACAAAGAAGATAAAACGAAAATTAGCAGTAAAAGAAATCACCACACTAAAGGCAAATAAGAAAACAGAGGCGAGATTGATATTATCGTATAACCGGCAACTTAATAGAGATAGCTAAGGAATTTGGTCTGGAGATAACCTACAGAAGCACGGACACTTTGGGAAGACGACTGGGGAACCCCAAAGATATGATACTAACAGAAAATCGACCAGGTGTTTACAAACTTCCTTGCGCCAAATGTGAGACAGTGTACTATGGGCAGTCGCGGAGAGCTGTGCTTACACGAATTAATGAACACCTGGCTTATATAAGGAACGGTAAATACGGTATATCTAGATTTGCGGACCATATCTTGGACCAGAAACATGATTTCCGACGAGAAGATTTCGACATCCTGCACAGCACAAGAGACCCAAGACTCCTGAACTTTTTGGAGTCCTACGAGATTAGCTGCGAAGACCCCGCAAGACTTCTGAACAGTGATGGAGGCCCAGTGGATGTTACCCAGCTGAGAAACATTGGAAAAATGATTAGCCTACCGAAATTGACCAATAGCAGAAATATCCAAATCGAGGATGACAGCAAACGACGACCAAGGACGACGAGCCAATCATATCCCTGTTTAACGTTTCCAACTTTTTGTTTGGTTTTTTGTTTGTTTTTTTTTGTTTGTTTTTAATGTTTTTGGTTAAATTTGTTTAATTGGCTACTGTTTGCTATATAACATCTTGTAACTTATTCACAATTCATCTCTGGTTGCTGGTATTCTTGAGCACCCGATTACCTTCCGAAGCCTTCTTAGACATCGCAGGCCGCGTCACATTCTGGACATCAATTTCGACATCCAAAAGGCCATATTTCCCGATTATTGGATCTCCTAGCTCCTCGTGTCCCTTGTCCCTCGTCAATCAACAATCAACACTATCGTCCCTATAGGAAAGAACTCCATCTTATTCTCTGGATGACTTAACTAGGTTTCATCTGGCTTCTTGCCTAGTTCAGTGTACTTCCCGTGGTTACTTTCTGGACGAGTATGGCAGTGAAAGCGTTGCTTTCGGACCACTCGTTTCGTTTTACCTGCACTGTTCGATTGTCGATTGTCGATTCAGAATTCATCAGAATAGCTTGCCTACTCTGATCGAAGCTCTCCTGTATTCTGAAGAAGGCAGCTTGGCTGCCGAAATGTGCATCCATCATCCGATTAAATATTTTATGTGGATTAGTGGTTTCTGCTCCTTTCTTCCAGTGAAATAAACATTTGCACCACAAAGATGAATCAAGTTAGTACCTGGAATTATTAAATAATATATTGAGAAGAGGACGACAGCTGGCTGAAACCAAGTGGATTTTTCAAGATGACAATGCTGCTGTCCATACAACAAACTCTGTGAAACAGTGGTATCAAGATAACAACATTCGACATCTTGATTTGCCTTCAAAGTCTCCGGACCTAAATATAATCGAAAATATCTGGGGAACATTGGCAAGAAAGATTTATGCAAATGGAAGCAATATTCTGATGTTGAAGAACTCAAATCAGCAGTTGCACAGTGCTGGGCAAAAATTGGCCAGAAAGATATTAAAAATATCTACGAATCATTACCAAATCGTATTTTTGAGGTCATTGCTAAGCAGGGGGGAAGTACACATTATTAAACATTTATTTATTATGAATTACTGTTTATTGTAAGAATTTTTTCAGTCATGCGACCTAATTTTTGTCGCATATAAATTTGATGACATTTGTACACGAGCGTTTTGTACATCATTAACAAATAAATATTTTGTTAACTTTGTTACCTTATTTGTTGTAACAAGAGATTTTTAACATAAAGATTTTGCATCATTCAGCCAACTGATTTTATGAAAAATCACAAAACAAATATGGCGTCTAAACTTTTGGCATGGAGTGTATGTCATGCCAATTCATGGCATGTCCTTACTTGTTGTTTGATATGTTAAATCTTAGACTGAAAATTTCTAATGGTACCATAATGTTATCATTAGCACAAGTACCACTTAATCGAATTCAACCATCTTCGAACTTTGTAATTATTCTTATATATTCGTTCATGATAGGTCGTTCTGAATCGTTTGATACATCGCATGCCATATCTTAGCAGTGAAAATTTCTAATGGTACCACAGTGATATCATTACCATAGGTACCCCTGAATAAATATTCTTGCAAGTTGATCATTTCATATCCTTTAAAATCATTAAGCCAAGGCATATCAGCTGTTTCTAATCTACGTTTATTCTATTCTAGTATACATAAAATAAGCAGAGCTCTCTAATAAAGAAAAACAGAAAGTGATAGGGAAAATCTAAAAGAAACAATGTTAACACAAGGAGAGGCTTTGACCACTAGTCTCTCTCTGGGTCGCTCGGGTTCCCCTCTCTAGTCTCTGTTGGGTCCTTGGCTTCACTGGGTCTGATTCAACAAATATCGACCATCTTTGAACTTTGTAATTACTCTTATATATTCGTTCATAGCATGTCATTATATGTAGTTTGATATATTACATGGCATATCTTAGCATTGAAATTTATCATTGGTACCATAATTTTGTCATTTGAACATGAATCACTGAAACAAATTCAACCTTCTTCGAATGCTGCACATGTAATTTTTCTTATACAGGGTGTAATTTTTCATGACAGGTCGTTACGAGTCGTTTGATATATTACTTTCCAATGGTACTATAGTGATATCATTAGCACGGGTACCCCTGAATAAAAATCGAACATCTTCGAACTTATTAATTACACTAATATAATCGTTCATGACATGTCGTTGCAAGTTGCTTTATATACTACATTATATAACTTACCATAATGGTATCAATAAAACATATCACTGAAACAATTTCACTAGAAGGATAATGTTAGAGGATTCAGACATGCGATGGGGGGTCCAGATTTTTTTCTCATAGTCGATTATGCATGTCCCGACAGAGATCTGATGGTGGAGGACTTTCTACAAAATGAGGATATTCAACGCATCGATTAGCCAGCAAGATCTCCGGATATGAACTCGATTGAGCATGCATGGGAGAAAATGTTCATAAAAACTATATATTCCCTCTTTTCTTATCATTTTGAGTTGTTTGATGTACTACTTGCTATATCTTATTGAAACCTTTAGAGGGGTCATAAAGTACCATTAGAGTACGCGCTATTGCATCGATCACGACCATTTCCAAAATGGTTCATTTGCGGAACTATATTTATCAATTGGTGAAAACAGTTATTAATAATGCACGTACCCACATAGTTCTGATGATGGAGGACTTTCTCCAAAGTGGGGATATGCAATGCATCGAGCGGCCAACAAGATCTCCGAATATGAACTCGATTGAGCATGCCTGAGAGAAAACGTACATGATAACGTTTTATTCGCTCTTATTTTATCATTTCGAGTTGTTTGATATACTGCTTGCTATATCTTATTATGGAAAATTTTTGAGAGTGTTATAAGGGTACCAATATAGCACGTGGCATTGTATCGATTACGACCATTTTCAAAATGGTTTACGCGCGGCACCATATTTATCAATTGACGTAAACCGCTTACAGCTCGTTGTTACGATTTTTTTTGATGTATTACTTACTATATCTATATCATTGAAAATTGCTAGGTGGGATCATAAAGGTACTATTTGTGCAAGACCATTGAATCGATTTCGATCATATTCCTGATTTGCTCGTATCATGAACCATATTAATCGATTAACGAAAATAGATTTTGAAAATTCTTTCATAGCCTTCGAGGAGTTAGAGTTACCGACGGATAGACAGACAAGTTTCCCCACACTAATAGCATAAAACACCTTTCGGTACTTAATAACTAGAAGGAAAGAAAAATGAAAGAAACAAACTTCCTCGTGACATAATCGGGCAGAAAGTTGCGCACATTTATGACTCTAAAAGACAACGAAGATAAAATTCTCACGGACTTAAAGAAGAAGAAACGAAATTCTGCTCTCAAATTCAAAATAACAGACCTAAGGCGAAACTTTAGCAAGCTACCGTAGCTTCTGATTTAAGGGGCTGTCGAATAAAATTTATAATCATTTTTCTTTTATTTTAACGATCTTCTGCATGGATTGAGCTTCATTGTCTACAACAGAGACGGCTAATCGGATAGTATCACCTTATTGCAACTTTAATGATTCCTATTACGCAAATAAAAATGGATACAATTAGAATTCTTTCAAGTTCTCTCAGTTCTTAGTGTTCATTATCGGTTCTATCAGTTAAGACGAGACAATGGGGATGGGATCTTAACTCCTCCGGAGGCTAATAGGATGATGGATGACTTTCAATTTTACTCTTTCTTTCTCTCCAGCAAGAAAAACAAAATGTGGCTGGTTTTCAGAGTAGAGAAAGAACTTCCCGTTAACACGATAGCAAGAAGAGACTATGGGTTAAAAAATTTAATTAAACTTGAAAAAAACAGGCATTATTTTGTTTTATAAAATAAACGAGTAATTATTTTTTCATTCTTGTTGTTCAGCAAGTGTGGCGAATTGACCATTTCAAGTGGCAGCCTTTAAGATTATGTTGCCCATTACAGCTCTGGAGTATGGTTTCTTCGAAGGTTCTTGGTTTATTAATATCTCTCGAGCATTCTTTAAATGTACAGCGTCATCTCAGTATCATACCTCATCAGGCACACTTCTACATGTACAGTCAGTTGCATTAAAATTTAGTCACTAAAAAAAGTTGGCTTTCCTGCCACGCGCTTTATTAGCCAGGATATCTCTGTCTGTCTGATTCAAACTTTACACAATCGGAAAGAAACTTTTAGCTTTATTTAGAACCCCCATGGCACCCCCAATTTAGTTTTATTTAGAACCTAACAAATCGTATTTGGGTATTATTACTTAGATAAGCTAATACAATTAAAAAAACAAGAAATTAAGCCTCCCGAGGAAGGTATAGGAAGCCCTGAGTTCATCTATTCCTTCATCTGCACTTTTTAACCCCCCATTTTTAAATCAAAAATTTATTTTCCCGAACCTTGTATTTAGAAAAAATAAAAGAACCCTATATTCTTTCCTTTCTCATCATTTTCGATCGAATGATATGTCACACCCTATACAGGGTGTTTCAAAATTATGTACAATAAATTTAGTGACATATTCTTCAGGTCAAAAGAAGACGAAAATGTTCTATAGCACTTTGTCTGGAAACGATTTGTTTGCGAGTAATCCAATATGATACAGTAGGGAAGCACGGTAGTTAGCGGACGATATTTTAGCAGTTCCAGCGTTTCGACCCAACACTAGGTTGAGTGGTTTGTTCCATTTAAACCTACTTTAGGGTTGTTCCATTAGTTGTGTACGGTTGTTTCCATTACTGTACATCAACTAGGAATATCAATTTCAGAACGTTTGCGTGCTTTGACATACGCATTACGATTTACGTAAAAAAAAGTCATGTACACGTATTCCAGTGCAGAATACACTGACATGCACCTAATGTATGGTCTTGCGGACGGAAATGCTGTGGAAGCAAGAAGACTCTACCAAGAATGCTTTCCGAATAGACGTTTACCAAATAACCGAACATTTGTATCTGTCGACAGACATTTGACGGAGCGTGGTTCCTTTGGCCGTCAAACAGGACAAGGGCGGCCTGTAGCACATTCTCCGGATGAGAAGGATGTGATAATTGACATCATGCATGATGAACCACAGACAAGCACCCGTCGTATTTCTTCCATGGTACACATTCCGCACTCATCTGTTTGGCGCATTCTTCACCGTCAGCTTTTGCATCCATACCACCTGCAACTGGTTCAGGCACTGAACCCAACGGACTATCCACACCGACAACGATTTTGCCAATGGATACAATGTCGTCATGCTGCAGACCCTAGTTGTCTCAGTCAGATACTTTTCACGGACGAAGCAACCTTCACCCGGACAGGAATCGTAAATTCTCACAACCAGCACCATTGGGCAGATGCTAACCCGCATGTTACCAGAGCTCGAGCGCATCAAGAGCGTTTCTCCGTGAACATTTGGTGTGGAATTGTCGGAAATAACTTAATTGGCCCTTATGTGTTGCCGCCACGATTGACTGGGTGAACGTATCTTTTGTTTGTGCAGAATGCATAGCCAGAATTACTGGAAGATGTTCCTCTTTTGATAAGATCTAACATGTGGTTCATGCATGATGGCGCTCCAGCCATGTTGTGCGAGCACACCTTAATGCTGCATACACGAATCGGTGGATAGGTCGAGGTGGACCGGTAGCCTGGCCTGCAAGATCACCCGACCTTAATCCCTTGGATTTTTTTCTGTGGGGTCATGTGAAAACGATCGTCTACAGCACAGAAGTTCCTAACATTATGGATCTGCGACAACGAATTGAAAATGCATGCCAAACGGTTCATTTTCAATTCTGGCGACGAACTCTTCCATGAAATCAGACGGTCGCTCATGCAACGAGCCGAAGCGTGCGTGCGAGCTGGTGGCGGACACTTTGAACAATTCCTGTAATTTGGAGCCACGGATTTAGTTGGCTGTATCGCGTAAATAAATCGTTTCCAGACAAAGTGCTATAGAACGTTTTTGTCTTCTTTTGACCTGAAGAATATGTCACTAAATTTATTGTACATAATTTTGAAACACCCTATATGTTGCCATAAATTTCTTAAGACCAAGTGATTGCCACCCCCACAACTCCAACCCTATTGGGACAATTTTGCCCAAACTTTGCAGTAATGTTGATCTTGCTTAGAGGAATCTGCATACCAAATTTCATTCCTTTATATGCATAAATACGCGTCGATCTTTTGGTCCCCTCTAATTTCCGCCCCCTTAACTCCGACCCCAGTGGGCCAATCAAAACCAAACTAAATAGTGAAGGTGCACATGCCCATAGTAAGCTACATTCCGAATTTCAACCTTCTACCTCAAAAAATGCGGAAATTATGAAGGGGACGGACGGACAGACGGACATTGTGAAAACAATAAGTAGCTCCATTCTTCCGCTACTTAATAATAGGCTTATTGGGCAAAAATTAGCGTTATTATTACACAAAATGTTTGGTTATCAGCTGTCAACCTTTATTATACAAAAAATGAAATAAATTAAATTTTCCATGAAATAAAATTCTTCGTCAGTTATTTCTTAATTAATACTTGTATTTTTTTTTTAATTCAAACATTGCGCAAAATATGAATGTGAACTTTAGATAAGGCGATATAACGTCGTAAAGCGTCTCCAGACTATTATAATCAATAATCTTTCCTGATCTGCCCCTGTTACAGCGGCTAAATTTTAATGCAACTGACTGTACATTTAGTCAAATAAATGCTGGGAATTTTTCATTTAATAAGCACACGTTAAAGGTATAAAAAAGTCACACCGATTGTCACGTAGAGTTTTCGTGCGATCTGTTAACCAATTTGTTTACAGTTGTTGGTTTTGCTAGTCGATCTATTTCTAATTTGGGGTGGTTGTCGTAGGAAGACATCCTTCCATTCCGTAGACTCTTATTCCATCTAAGGAATTTTGCGCCGACCCGTTTTCAGAAGAACCTACAGGAATTCAGCTTCGCTATGAAAGCGAGTCAGATTTTCATTAGGTTCCTGGTGAATTATCTAAATCGTAAAACGACAACTATGAGTTGAACGTCTGATGCGCGTTAGAGCGACGCTCTCGAACAGTATGTAATGGACAGTTTCTTCTTCCAGATTACGTTTCCTACACAGTGGTTTTTTCCTGATAGATGCCCATCCTGTGGCAGTGTTTCCTTAGCAGATCATGGTGAGTAAGGAAACCCAAGATTATACGTAGCTTCCCTCTGCTAAGTTATAAAATATTGGATGCCAGTCTCAAGGAAGGTTTCCTTTATCATGCATCGATTGTCTTCCCAACTTTTCAGCATCTCATTGGGTATACTGAAGATGACGTCCTTTGCTGCAGTTTATCTTTAGATACCGCAGAAAAAAATCTGACATGAGAGGGAATTAGTTGTTTAAAACATGGCCATGGCCGCCCCCTTGAGTAAGGACGAAGCTAATGAGTTTGTTTGTAATTTAACTACGAGGATAAGTCAAAAATTATCTACACTTTTCATTCTACAGTTTATTGACATGAAGCTAGGGTTATACTATGCACTAGGGTTATACTATGCACATCATTTTTCTACGTAATCTCCCTCCTTTTCAATGCACTTGGCCCAACGGTCAACCAGCTTACGTATTCCTTCCAAATAAAAGTTTTTCGGTTGGTCGTGAAACCACTTTTGCACCGCATTTTGCACGTTTAAATCTCCATGTTTCATCTCCAGTGACTATTCTGCTTAAAAATGCATCACCTTCGTTGTTAAAGCGAGTGAGTAAGCGTTGACAGACCCATCTCTCGAGCTTGCTGAATGTTGTCTTCTGTAGTGGAGGTTGATGGCCGTCCTGCTCCCTCTTCATGCGTTACACTTGTTCGACCACTTTTAAACTTCTCGAGCCACAAGAACACAGTTTTTCGTGATAGTGCACTTCCCCCATATTGCGATGATAGTCTGCGATGAAAGTCTTCCTTTGACACCCTCTGAACAGAGGAATCGGATCACTGCTCGTTGTTCCTCTTTGGTGCAAACTTCTAATGAAGCAGCCATGATCTATCTGCAACAAAAGGAAGACAAATGGAGGAATTAGGAGCAAACTTTCATAGCATGACCAAAACAGTATAACAATAAAATAAGCGCGGACAGAAGTCAGTATGCACAGTTTAGGCCGAGTTATGTCAAAAGTGTAGATAATTTTGACTTGCCCTCGTGTTATCCAATGTCTAACTTTATGGAGTCTCCACAATAAAATTGGCAATTGCCCAATAGGTGTCACTTTAGCACCTTGTTTAGCGATGGTTTCTGCTATCTCGTCGCCTACAATTCCATTATGTCCCGGTATCCACACAAGTTCAATTATTATGGAGACACTAATTAAGTATGAAGGCACTCAGTAGCACAAATTGATAAAGCAATATCAATAACAAGCAGGTGACCCGTTGCACTTCAGCGCACACTTAAGCACACAATGACGAAATCACACACGACATCAAGTGAGGCAAAACTGAAGTTCCAGGTAAGTAGAACGTTGCTGAGCTGATGATGTCAATTATGAACGGCCGCTTCGGAATTAAAGCTTATGCTCTAGCGAATAAACGACAAAGAATTGTAGACAATTAGCAGGTATAATTGGAAGGCTAAATGTTCGAATACCCGCTATCGTTCGCTCATCCACACTTGTTCACTGGTTTTAGCAGGTACGGACAATGAAAAAGAGATAACGGCGAAATAGAAATAAATTATACAAGTTCACGCACTAAGACGAAAGCGATGCTTTCCAGTAAATAAGCTCGTAAGCCACAAGGCCAAAGCCCGCTCACCGATTCCTTTCTATAGACGTGTAGATTGCCCAGTTCATTGAAAGCGTGCTGATAAAAACTACGCTTGAAAATAACGGCTATACGGGCGGATACCAAGTTGCTAAATTGGCAAGTCTTTACTTGGGTACAGTGAATCTGAGTCCATGTATGGAGGGAGTTAGACGAACAAACTTCACTGACCTTAACGGAAGAATCCAGGGCATAAATCGTTGTCTCCACTGACGCAATACGTGTTCGACCGTTTGCCGAGCAAATATTTTCCGAAGAAGCTCCACTCTCTTTCTCGGCGTCGTCGTAGGCTTTCCTGCCGAGCTCTCCGCTGAACGAGGGAACCACCCCCTTGCTTCTCTTATTCGCTCTAGCTTTTTCTCAATGCTCATTACAGTAGATGAATCTCCCGTCCTCCATTTACACCTCTCTCGCTGTCCTCCTCTCCAAGCCTCCTTTTTCCGCTCCTTCCACGTGGCATCTGACCGTTTGAATTTCCGCTCATCGCTCCATCTCTCCACCTGCGCAATTCTTGTGTTCTCTCGTTTTTCACGTTGCTTGTGACGATCGTCATGACGCCTCATCCACTCGCTGGCCGGATGATGATGCGAATAAATGCTGCGGGTGTTATGACGACATTGATTGTCAGTGGAATTGCCAATGTCCAAATTCCGTGACACACGGTCAGTTGCTCAGTTTTTCGCCATCAAATCAGAGCATAATTAATGGGTCTTATGGTCGTAACGTTTAGTCAGTGCATCTTTTTTTGTTTGTAGCCCTAAGATTTACCTAGGTGTAATGGGGATTTTAATGTAGGTACCGTTAACAGAGAGGGAGAACACTAATAAGTGTATGAATAAATATATTTTAATGAAACTAAAATTAGGCTGCTACACTTGACAGATAAATGATTCTAACCACAGAAATATATTGAATAAAGTTCATTAGACAGTTAATTAGGATACGTTCAATCTGTAGAATCTTGAACATGGAGAGATGTTGAGGACAAGGGCGGTAATATCGATAAACTATTGAGCACCAGTGGCAATCCTTCTGTTTCCAATAACGAGGTCGGCTCCGGCGATACTGTCATGAATAGAAAGGCAAAATAATGACCCCATTAATGCGTAGCACCTTCGGAGCAGATCTTAGCCACTATCAAATACGTTAACAATAATCTACTATGTAGACTTAAATAAGTAACGGTTACATCTAAGCTTTCTCCGCTCAAGCCAGGAACAGAGCGGCCGCGCGTCACGTAACAACGAAAGTCCCCCATCCCCTGCAAGACTATACAAACAGCTGGCGATCCTCCGGACGTCGCTCTCGGCTGGGTTTGCTCCTGTCCTGGCCTCACCGTCGTTATATGCGATCGCCTCTTGCTTGTTCCCGATCGCCTCTGAAATCGTCGACACTAGGACTCTTCTGTGATACAGTACCAGTTTAGCTTGGTTAATTTTATTTTCAAGATGTTGATTCCAAGTCAATCTGCTTTCCAGTTATTTGATTTCTTTCGACAGCTTGATCTTATTCCCAAACAAGCTTGGTATTTGATTAGTATGATACAATTGAACATCATGCAAGGCTCCTTGTAAAGGTTCAATAAAGTACGTTTATCTTTTCCAGATACGAAGATGACCTTGGGTGGAGCCCCTGAATGGTGGAGCCTCAATAGCATCCCCCAACAAATAATTCTGTCCACCAATAGCGTTTGCATCCAGTTGCGTAACAGTGGTTCAATTGCTCTCGAACTTAAAGCGTTTGTATTTGAAGCATAGGAAGTATTATCGAACGCGCCTTCGATATCAAGAAAAGCCGCAAGGACAATTTCTGTTTGTGCCAGAGTTTTTTTATATCCTTACCACCAAATCGTGTAGGGCAACTTCTGTCGATTTACCAAGTTGATAAGGAAACTGATTAACATGAATGAGTCTGATATTTCCTACCGTTATTCTAATTTGCTGAAAGCCCTTTGTTTGAGCTAATTTTGCATCTTTAAGGCACACCAATGTTCACAAAAGCACATTGAATAAGGAAACTATCACTAGCAAGAATAATCTCGAGTTATCAATTATCTTTCCATGTGTTTGAGCAAGAAATTAGCTTATCTTGCTTATCAATTAGCTTTCGGGTTGGTCATAGCAGAGTTTGCCAGGTTTCGGTAGAAAGATCGCATTGATCTTTCTGCAAAGTCTATATATGTATCCTTGGGCCACGCTAGCCCTAAAGATTAAGAATAGGGTCGATGAGACAAGATCTCATGCTTGCTGAAGCAAAATAGGCATGATCAAAACCGGCATGATCGAAAGAAATGTTTCCCTTGTAATCATTTCCTTGGCAGTAGGCAAACTGGGCAGTTTGCCCTAATTGTCCTCACCATAGGACCAATATAATTAGCGCCCAACTGATTCTCAGTCACTGCACCTGGAAAATGAGTTTCAAATGGATACTCTAGGGCTTCTTTGCTGCTTTTGGTGTATTGACTATTTGGTTTTTGAAAGTGCCCACTATTATTGGTTCATCTCTCTTTGAAGTTTTATTGGGTCTATCTTCCTCAGCAGAACTTCCTCCAATAATTCCGTTTAGCTGTTCTAACAGCTTTGTTGTACTCAGCGAGTGTATAGTATAAGCCTTATACCATTGCCATATTCCTTGGTTCCTTTAGCTTTCCTGAAAAGCTTCCTTATTTCTCGCAACCGCTGAGAAAGATCGTGTTCCATACTGATGTCTACTTTTCTTCCCCAGCAGTGGGCAATTGTATGATACGACTGAGTGATGATGGCCTGTTGCAATTATTTTCTCCCAGTTCCAAGTCAAATGTATAAAGTATTTTGTTAGGGAACTTGGGAAGCACTGAATCTAGTTCTTCTTTTTGGATCCCTGACAGTTCTTTCCCAATCTTTATTGGTTAACAGAGAGAAATGTTGATGATCCGCCATAGATGGTTTTTTCATCAACACGCGTTTAGAAATTGATACAAAATATCGAACAACAGTTTGTTGCCAACAACGTTGTATTGTCAACGATATTTCTTGTCCTGAAGCATCGAGAAAGGCCAAATTTCTGGAAGAAAAATTCTTGGATTTTGTACCACAATTGAATCATCCTTGTACGCTAATTTTTGACAAAAAAAATTCAACGAATGTCATCGACCAAGCACCGTATTGCCAGATAAGCCCCCGTGTGACTTTTTTCTGTTCCCCAATGTCAAGTGAGCATTTCGTGAAATATGCTTTGAGTCCATAAAACAGACTTTACAGAGGGTGCTGAAGCCATATCGGAAAGTGTCTATAAGAAGTGTTTTGAGGACTATTTTGGGACCTATTTTGATGGCGCCAAAGTAAATTTGGAGATTAAACCAATATTAGATTATATTGTTTTATTGAACAATCCTCAGTATTTATTGGATTAAAGGTACATCGTGCTCTTTAATGAACAGACTTCCTCCAGCAGGATAACACTGCGTTTTCGAAATGTCACAGAATGGTTAGAGGAGAAAGACATGGCTTCCAAATGCTACACCGGCCCCCATAATCCTGAATCTTAATGCCATGAAGTATATAAGTTATGAAGTATGAGACATGAAGTATGAGTTAGGAATATTCTTGACGAGTATTCTCGCAACTACTTGATAGAAAACACCTGCCTTGTTTTTTTTATGCGACTGAGGTTTGAAGCTCAAGAAAGGTCCTGCGCGTTATTATAATCCAGAGACTGAATGAAATGGCATACTAATTAGAACTAGCCTCTTTTAGGTATACATTTACAAATTAAATTTTGTTGCGATTGCATTTTCATGATAGATTTTCTAATTTTAAACCTCTCATTTAAGTCATGTATTTACAAAACAGAGCTGAAACCTCAAGCAGATTGAAAGATTGCTATTATAAAAGTTCTAATCTTTTCAACTTCCGTAATTTTTCTTTTCTAAATTTTTTTTTGCCTTACCCTGTGCGACTAATTGAAAGACAAAATATTAAAAAAATTTCCTCTGATTCCTATTTCCCTTCAACAAATTTTCCATCTCCTTTTCCGCTTTTTAATTACGTCATTTCCTGTTATCTATCCAGGGAACAAAAGCCAAAGGAATACGAGAACGTCCCCTCCCCGCCCTCAGTCTCTTTCCATGAGCCTTTTCGTTATAATTGTTTACAAAGATTTTTATCTTGAAAAAAAAAATAAAAAAAACTTAGGTAGAAGGAATTAAAGAAACGCTACATCCCTCTCTTTCATCAGTCGACAAACAACTTCCATGTTTGCCTGCAGGTATAGAAATGAAATGCATTAAGGCAAGAGCCCTATGGAACCGTATAAATCTCTCACACACGATACTCTCGTAAATGTTACTTAGGAATTAAGTGATCCTTGGCAAACCCTCAATTCTTTTTCACGATGGTTTTTAAAGTTAAAACATTAATAAGAAATAAACAGTCCAGGATTAGCAATATATTAAACATTTATTTAATGCCAACGCGTTTTGGTATTATCACCATTTTCTACGGCATAGAACTACAAATGAGATGTTAATCGATATTTAAAATTTTAAATTTTAAATTTACATCAAAGAGTGACTAACCAAACACATGAAAGGAATTTACAACAATTAGGACAGGTGATTCATTCTATCCAACAATGGATCTTTATCGAAGGTGGTTTGACTGTTCAAAAGATCACTCCCTTTGCGGTAACTTAAAATTTTTTAGTTTTAAATATTGATCAAAAACTTCACTTGTGGTTTTATGGCTATAGAAGTTTGCGATAACACCAAAACGCGTTGACTTTAAATAAATAGCATAAACTGCTAATCCTGGGAGTCTAGGCTGAGCTCATCGACAAGCAGCAACACCTCTTAGAAAGAGACCCTGTGCACTGAAAATTCCTATGTTGTTACATGATCATAAGAGGTCATGATTTAGAGCTTACCAGAGGCAAGCCTGTGAAATTTATGTTTTGAGGATTATAGGTATTCTTGGAAGAAATGGATGCATTCAAATAATACTGGCGGCTAGGGGCTGAGAAGATCCATGACGTCACCCACTGGCGCGTACTGCATGTTGGGAAAATTTAAATGTCTGTTAAATACCATTTTTTTCATTCAAATGTATGGCAGTCGCAAGTTACTTTTAAAAAAAGGAGATCACGATTCAAAAAAAGGTGGGAATCAAGGTAATTTTTTAAAATGCCAGTATTTTAAAAGTACTGGTTTTGATTGGCAAAATAGTTGGACTCAAAAATTATTCCACTAATATATAAACAGCCAAAACTGTGGACAAAACTACTTGGCATTTAGATCGCCCTGGATGCACTGATCGTTTATCTGTTTTCCCAACATTCAGTACGCGCCAGTGGGTGACGTCATGGATCTTCTCAGCCCCTAGCCGCCAGTCAAATAATTGCCTTTGAGAATCATTCTATTTTATATTGGTTTGTCTTAAGTAATTCATTACCTCTTTTCTAGAACTCACTGAGATTCATCCACGTCACCACCTTCGCCAGCACCGAGTTTTTATAATTGATGAAAATATGAAAGAAAATTCCACAGCCTGGGTTCGAACCAGGAACCTTCTACTCACCGTGTAGAAGCGCCAACTAATTGCGCCAATGGCTGTGGAATTTTCTTTCCTATTTACATCAATTATTTAAACATCTGAGGTTTGGCGTAAAAATAAAAAAAAATGCTCGGTCCCACGAAAAACGTATTAACGATTCGACTGTACGTTTAAAAATTATCAATAGTCTTATTGCACAAATTTTTTATGGATCCCTGTATTATTAAAAAACCCTCTTTAGATCATTAGTTACTTATTTTCACCGAGTTTTTAGTCGCGACGATGTCGGGTCTATGCACCGAAGTTTCGTACGGAGCCAGCTGTTTTGTTATTTCAGTCCAATTTGGATTGCATTGTAAATGAGATGAAGAGATCCTTGTAGTTTTGCTGCAATGCACATTTGCTCCCGGTAAATGACGTAGGTAGAACACAGGCCTATCCTGCTTTCAAATTAAAGTTTTTAACAGTCTGATTTTGAGTAATCCATTAAGCCAAATGGTAAGCCTCCACTCTCAAAGTTTTCTGATTTTAGCTGGCCTCCTTCAACTTTTAAAACGCGTCCACAATACTGTATACTGCTGAGTGAGTTTTCCCATCTGCAACACCGGATTAAACAGTCCTGACCTTTCGTACAGTTTGTAGGAATAGAGTGCTAACATGCTGAGTTTCGTCCTTTCAATACTCCTGAATTTTATCTTCCAGCCTTCTTCTCCAGAAGACACAGCAACGGGTAGGTCATTGGATCACAGTTTGGACTCCAAATCGGCATGTGTTATAATTTGTTTCCCGTGCATAGATCTTGCTTAAATGGTGGTTGGTTCTCCATCGTCGGCTTCAAACACTGCTGCTACCGCATTGACAGTTGGCAAATTATATATTCTGTGATCGCGCTGTATTATCGACATTTAAACGTTTCCTGACATCCTTCATCATCTTGTACGCACGTGCAAAAGGGTTGATAATTCTGATGTTCCTGTGAAATTTCTAAATGAGCATCAGAACCGTATACGTTGAAAGTGCGAAGGCAACACAAATTCATGCACCAGTATATCCACTTCTGTCAAGTGATAACAAAAAGGAATTGGTATAACTACAAAGGCATTGATGATATGACCATTAGATTAGGCTTACTTTATTCTTACTCAGAGCAAAAATGTTGTATAGTGTATTTTTACATTTGAGCACCATTCCATTTACGTTAGAAATGTACATCAGTGTTAATTTACAAATAGGTACACGCTAATTATCTTACAAAATTTCACAGAATACAGAGTTATAAATATAACTATCAGGATCATTGGAGAATACTTTTCCTTGCTTGGAACATGATCGAAACTAAAATCAAAAAGTCCGCTTTGTTTACCCAAGGCATGTAAACAAAGCAGAGTGAACAATTGTTGTCAGCTTCGCTTCCGCAGTGGCACGCGAGGAGTGAACAATTGGTTTGGTTTGGTTTGTTTGGTATTAACGTCCTTTTCAACTGCTATGGTCATTTCAGGACGGCGTTATAGGGGCCGCAAATTTTGCCTGGCAAGGGTTCTTTAACGTGCAGCCGGCAAACGACTACACGGGACCAACGGCTTTACTTCCCTTCCGAAGGAAGTGCGTGATCTCAGGATTTCCCCCTGAAAAATCCTCGTCGTCCTCGGCCGGGACCGAACCCGCGTACTCGGGCATCAGAGGCGACCACGCAACCGCTGAGCCACCGAGGCCGATAGTGAACAATTGTTGTCAGCTCCTAGACAGAAAGACTGATAACGGAAACGTAATACACTGTTGGCAAGGCATGTTAACAAAGCAGAGTGACTATTGTTGTCAGTTCCGTCTCGTGTACCACTTCAGACTTCAGAGAAAGAAAGATGTTAACTGCTGATGACGCGTCATGACGTGATCATCGCTTCAAGGACGTCGCCTGAGCCAATGTTGTATTCCTGCTCCTGCTCACACGTCAAAGCAGCGCACCTGACCTGATAGATAATTTAATACTGATTGACCTATTTGGAATTCTATTCTGTAATTTCGTAGTGTTTTGCAATGGATATGAGGGAATTAAACTCTACTTTTTTTAATAATTTTAGAGCATCTTTTTCAGGTTTATATAAAATTAAAATTTTCAGATTTTATAAAATTAAAGTACATTTTCCCCCTCCTATTTTATTTTGAAGTCCATAAAGTAAATTAAAGTAAAAAGTGATTCATTTTAGCTTCAATTTGACATATACGACAATTCCCTACGACGAATATAACCAAAGATATGTTTCGTTTTATGTGATGAGATGGGCGAAATTTTGATAACTTTGATAATTAATTATAACTAAAATATAGTTTTATCTGGCAACGAAACTATGCATGCCTTATATTTTATCCACTAGAATACACTGATAAAATTTGAGAAAAATCGGAGACCCTGAAGTCAATTTTCACCCGATTTTGTTCCATTTGACGTGGCATGACTCTACTGTGACATTTTGAGGACGTCCCTGAAGCCGGCAATAAGGAAAAAGCGACCAGGACTCCTTACCAGTGGTGTTTGTTTTCTGCAAGACAATGCCAGACCACACACAGCCAAACTGACTATGGACACACTGACGGAACTCAACTAGAGACATCTTACCAAATCCTCCAAAGAGCCCGGATATCTCCCCTTGCGACTATCACCTTTTTGGATCATTGAAAGAGTTCTTGGGAGTGAAAAAGGCTGTCCTGAGGTGGTTTCAACATCAGCCTGAAGATTTCTACAGAACCGGTATCTAGATGCTCCTAGAACGCTGGTAAAAATGTGTAGAGAAGCAAGGTAACTGGTGTGTGTTTGTGTGTTTTTTTATAGTTCATGATTTTATAAAAAATAAAGTCCAGGTCAAATTTGTCGTTGCTTCATTTCTCTGAGTTGTTAGCCGATAGCAGTCGATAGCATCGAACGCGGACGCATTCGGCCAGAGATCGTATCTAAACTTACATGGCGAGTGCTTCGTGCTTCTAATATGTTTCGGGATAGATAGCTTATGATCGATTATGCTAATTTTGGACGAGTTCAGCCTAGACCCCCCTCGACTGTTTATTTCTTATTATTGAAGTAATATTGATCTGCACGCTCATTATGGACATTAAAACAACTTGATACCGTAATCTTCCTGAGAGGGGTTAGATAGAAATGCAAAATCGTGCCAAGTCAATGACGACAAATACTCTTTTTTCTAAATGAATACTTTTAAAGATTACTCGCTTTGATACTGTATCAGGTATTCAATAACTGTGTATGTGAGCACTCAGATACAAAATGAAGAGCATTACTAAATTACTAACCAGGAGGAAAGGGATCCATTTGCCTTCCGCATTCTATGAAGTCTCGTGTTCAAAACACGAAATGTAGCCTTACGGTTCGATCTGAAACCCACCTACTCTCCGTCATCTAAAAAGACATGAAAAGAAAGTTCTGGAAAGTAAGGGGTGGAGCGAGAGAAGCAGAGATTTCGGATTTTTGGTCCGCATTCAAGATCTTAATTTCCGCGTTAGGAATTGGTTTCTCTACAGTAACATTGCGTGAATCATTAGTCAGCGAAGCACGAGCGGGATCCTTTTCACCCTTTGATTTCTGATCCATTCCTCCTCCTCCTCCCACCATCTTCCCCCATTATTTTCATCTCCGTCCTCAATGGCATTTGAAATCATCATCGCTGATCCTTCTCATCTGCTTTTCATTCTCATCTGCTGTCTCATCGTCACATTTCCGTCACCGCCTCCGACCCCGCTCACCAGTACCACTACCACCAACACCACCTCCCTTAATTCTTTCGATACAAAAGCAATGAGCTTTTCTACACAAACTAATCAATCCCCGGCCGGCTCACTCCAAACTCTTCCATATTTTATTCAACAGGCAGCCAAAAGGATGAAATGCGCGCGCGCACACATATAAACACACAGGCGCTCACATATATATAAATGTATATCTAATAGAGAAGCAATCAATCCTATCCTTCCCCGAAGGATATTATTTCTCAATCTATCAATCCATATAATCCTCATGAGAACTCAATTTTTAAAACAACAATTTCTGAAAGTCACTTTGATCCATAATTCATTTCGGTGAAATAATTTACATATGGAGTCCCTCGAATGTTCAGTCTTAGATCGATTAATTCTACAAATAAATTGTTAGAGCTCGCCAATAAAAGGAAATGGTAATATTTCTCCTTGAAACTAATATAATATGGACGACGAAAACGACGCTAAACGTACTTATTGTAAAAATTGTGAAAATTGTCCTTTGACAGCTACACTATGTGAAAAGAGTGAGTTTACTGTGGATAATGAAAACCAAGAACCTCTTGTCCACAACGATTTATTTAGGCGAATACGCATTTCGGTCTCCTTGAGAACATTATTCAATGAATTAGTCGGCGTTGAATAATAGTCTCGAGGAGACTGAAATACGTATTCGCCTAAATAAATCGTTGTGGACAAGAGGTTCCTGGTTTTCAGCTAAACTATGTGATCAAAAATTTAGGGGTACTCCTCATAACTCATGGAATGTGCCAAATGCTGCATAACAACGATATCTAAATTATTTTAATAACATGACACACTTTCAGGCACATCTCTACTTCGTATTATTAAGATATGGGTCGTTCAAAAGAGCTTAGCGACTTCCAACGTGGAACCCATCATAGGAATGCACTTGTGTAACAATTCAGTCCGTGAGATTTCCACCATTCTACAAATGCCCCGTGCAACTATAGGCAATGTGATTGCAAAGTGGAAGACTCGGGGAGCAAATACAATGCAAACACGAACTGGAAGACCCAAGAAATTAACAGATAGAGATATCGAATGCTTGCACGTGTGAGCCGAAGCAATCGAAGGTCTTCTGCTGAAATGACTGCTACAGAGTTCAGATTTTGCTTCCTGTGTTATTAGAACAATCACCATTCGTCGGGAACTTCATTCCCGACGGTCGTGCTGCTGGTCATAAGCCCTTAATCACTGATAACTATTCCAGGCGACGCACGGTGTCCAAAATCTCGAAAAGCTGGCCAAAATTAAAAAAATCAATTTTGAATTTTCTAAAATATTATCAGTGTTTCGGAAAGAGAACTAAATTCCTCATCGAATGTTTCCAATCTCAGATTTATATCTTTTATACTTCAATTTCCATTTCAGTTCAAAGTTGACCTTCGTACGAAACAATCGCGACAATTCAAAGTAACGGAGAATTTACTAGTCTGATTTTGTGGGTAGGGGAGAGCTGGCAGAAATGGGACACTTTTCATAAAATTCTTCCTTGAGCTTTATAAAAATTTTATATGCAGAAACTACATGTCATATTATGTTAAGACAAGTCTTATTTTACATTTAATATTTAAATTATTTGATAATATATTATGAAAATCTTGGAAATATTAAAAATACATACCCTCAAATTTTGTCCCATTCTTCCCACATGATGGGAGGAATGGGACAGCTGGTGGGAGGTATGGGACGGGAATAGGACAAATAGGCTATGCCTTGTAAGAATGGCCTATAGTTTAAATTTTTTGAGGCACTGAAATGTCATTTACTTGGATTTACTTCTATATTGAATGCTTTTTAATTTTTTTAACTTTTAGTGAGGTTTTCTTTTTTCGTGCATATTTTAAATCTTGGTGTGTGGTAATATTTTAAAAAAATTTACTTGAGTTTAAGAAAACATTACAGCAGACAATCACGCTTGCAAAATCATGCACTAAAAATAAAGTGAGAATTCAGCTTTTGTTTATGTATTTTCGATTTCCAGCATTTTCACTAAAATTTGCAACTTTCTGTTCTATTTTCAAATTTCCAAGACATTTTTGTTTGCTTCGTTTCAAGTAAAAATCATAATTTTCCTTGCAAAAACCTACGATATCCATGTGCCTGCTTATAAAATTTTTTCAAAACATTTCCTACTAATGAAGTTTTACGTATAAAATTGAAATAATTTAAACCTCCTTGTAATAGTTGCTAGAGAATTTAAAACCATATTAGTTTCTAAGTTCTTATACATTTATTTATTTATTTATTTGTTGTTTTTTTTTTGGCCAGTTAATCATTTAGGGAATAATTGGTCATTGTCCCATTCCTTCCATAAGGCTTTGTGTTATTACATCAGCCCATCAAAAGAAAAATGTGACTATTAGGCTTGAATTTAACCTTTCCTAATGATCGTTAAGCTACACTCTTCCTATTAAAAGCTTGATATCAGCATTATCGCGACTTATTCTCCAACAATCTTTTTACAAAGAGAACATGTTTTATTTACTTTTTGATGCTCAAAACACAGACTATGTTGCAGCCCTAAAGTACGCTGTTGCATCTGGCAGCCATTACAACCAACATGGCCCCTATACATGCTCCACCTAGCGTGACATTGATGAAGCTTGCAATTTGATAAATAACATAGGAAATTATACAGTCCCACTCCTCCTACCGTCCCATTCCTGCCAGCTCTCCCCTTATTTTAAAAATGAACTTTGCATATCAAATTTTGCACATTGGATTCAATACCTGGAAGTATGTGCAATAGAAAAATATGCTAACAATATTTTTTACATCTTACATATATAGTTTTTTTAGTTAAATTTAAGTCTTGAAAGAATTAAATTTTCAAGTAGGCATATAGTTATGCATTCCCAGCTATTTCAAGCTCTTATATTACACTGTTCTTTTTCGAATCGTTAAAACTTTTGCTGCCTTTATCTGCCTTTTTAGCTTTGCGATAAATATTTGTAGCGCTCCGTGCTATTTATTTCAGCATCGATCGCTTGTTAAGCACATAAGCAGATCGAATAGTAGTATACAGATAGATATTCTGTCCGAAAATATCTTACTATGAATAGGGTTATATTATTTCACGTTTGTTTATTTGTATGTTTTTGTGTTTGTGTATCCTTAATAATCTCCTAAAAAGATTTCGTGAAGATTTCTCGCAAAAGTGCTCAAGAGAAAATATCATGCATGATGTTTAAAATCGGCTAATGGTCACTTCTGATCTATATATTCTTAGCATAATAAAACTGCCACAAAAGCCATTAAAATCATTATTACCAGAAGCCATTGAATTACTAGAATCTCCAAAAATTCACAGTGCAACTACAGATGAGTTATCTAGCGATTTTGATAGTGAATCTTCAGGGTCCGACATTGATTTTGACATTTATTGCGAGTCTGATATTGATTTCGATTTTTGCCTTTAAAATAAAGATGTTTTTTAAATGTACAAGTATATTTTATTTTTCCCTTCCCAGCGACATGAAATATTATACTCCTAAGTATTATATACTCTGGATTTCATAAGTTTTTCGTTTGGGTAGCTTTATTAAGTGATATAATCCTAGTTCAGACTTAATAAATTTGATTAACCATCATCAATCGTCAATCAAATTTCCCTCCACCAGGAGGAGATCATTTTCTTTTTGCATACTGTGGATGATCTTTGTGGGTACATCAGCCTTCTTTTCCAGTTCAGTGTATTTCTTTCGGAATATGTTTATGAAGGGAGAGATTATGGAAACTATGCTTCAAGTTACACACTAATACCGATACACTACACTGAGTTCAATTGTCGATTTAACAGACATTCACTATTCATGCATTGATGGTGCGCCGTTCATCCTTCATCATTGCTCAGTGCGCCCCTCTCTGTTAAATCTAATGTGTTGGTCTCTGTGATTGGAATAAATATTCCCATAGACCAGTTCACCAAGACGCTCATCATCCTTCTAGCTAATTTTTATCATTCATTCTTACGTTCCAGCTAGGTCCCTGGTATTGGGATTAATTTCCTCAAAACCAGGTGCATCCATCTAAGGATCGCTATTGTTGCAAACACCTAAAGTTAAGGTTGTTTTTTTCCTTAGACAAGCACCTCTTGGTGTTTTCCAACAGCGCTTCAATATGCCAAATGAAGGAGACTTCTCCAACGTGTTTGTTTACAAAGACATCATCAGAGACAATCATTTTGCTGCATTTGATGCTATCAACACTGAAAAGCAGGAAGCCCTAAAGAATGTTATTTGCCAACAACTGATGGCAGAAATTGAAAGGAAAATACAAGAAGAAAGGTTAGTTCTACTTACATAATTTGAATTATTAATACTCTTGTGATCTATTCCCTGGCTTCCAGTCACAATATTTAATCACCTCCTGTTATGGAGAAGGAGTTTGAGTGTATGGTCTTCTTCTTACCACCTGAACCATCTGGGATCAAAGACGAGCCAGTCGCAAAACGAAAACAAATAGTGAGCAAACTATTAAAGACAACGTCTAGATTAAAGTGAAAGAAGTAAGAAAACCAGGAAAGAGACGAGGTTAGACAACCTGAACAGCATCACCAATGTCAACGAAGAAGTCGTTGCTGCCTTAAGAAGTGGACAAAGTGACTCGGCCAAAAGTGGGAACCAAAAGTTAAGCAAAAGCTCATATCTACCCCTCCCCCCAGTTATCATATGCACGCAGGCAAGCCTCTCAAAGAAATTCTGGACAAAATTAAGAAGTATGCACTAGTAGAAAAAATCCTAATGGATACAGGCAAGGCTAAGACAGTGAAAGTGAAATACCTAGTCGTAGATAAGAAGCTAATCACTGGCATCTTAACCAAAACTGATGATATTCTGAAAATTCAGCACCATCAACTGAAAGCGGAAAAGTGCTTAAATATTTCATTTGCAATATAGATGCGACTTAACCTACAAGACCTTCTAGGCTGGAGAAAGTGCTCAGGCTCAAAAAAGCTAACTGACCCATAGCCATGTCTTTGGTTTTAGTCCTGTTATCCATAAGTGAACATAATCAGTCATTAAGGAATGTTACTAGCATAGGCTCACTAACAGTGCTAGTCGAAATTTTCCTAGCCACAGTAGTGCTTCAACTGCCTGCGCTTTGGAAACGTTTCTATGGGATGCACTGAAATTTTTCAGTGCAACAAATGTGCAGGAGGGCATGAATCAAGGAAATGCCCCAACATCAAGGGACAAGACCCTCCAAAATGTTTAAGATGCGGAGGACAACATACCTCGAGCTATATAAAGTGTAAAGTGTTCAGGGTATCCTCAAGTTAGAAGAATGCAAAGTTCGAAAGTTATCCTAGAAAAAAACTTTGGGGTAGCAGTAACAAAGCAAGATGAAATTGTTATCAAGATTAATGGCACATTGGTAATGTATAATAACTTGGAAGCATTTGTCAGATGTTTACTGAGCTCAGTAGAAAATTCCCACAATTGAATGGATTCCTTCTGACAAACGAATAAAACATGGCTGCTAAACATTAACAAAGGTGAACTCGGGGGTTTCCTGTAAATGTATTGAAGTTTACAATTTTCATTTAAAGCAGGAATAGATGTGGCTTTCCTTTGTGAAACTCATCTCAAGCCAAATCGGGATTTCAGTAAAGATAAAATCTGCCCAAGCACAGCGAGATCAGCTGCTGGTAGGGCAGCAATCATCATCAAGGAAGATATTCAGCACTAAGAGCTGCTCAAAAAATTATACACGGGTATGAGTTAATTAGTTGTGAGGGAAAATCGCCACACGGGGCAAGGCATCACGCGAGTTCGAAAAAAATTATGACTACAATGGTCCACGGGCCACAACAATGAATTACTTAAACCTAAATACAAATTATCAACAAAAATTACATTTGGAATAATAAATAAAATTACCATCCACGAGATTTAATAAATATCAATAGTTTATTCATTAGCCATAAAGTGCGATTTCCCGAACAGATGAAGTGGAGAGAACCATCCGACGCCTTTCCACACTACCGTCCAACCTGCACAATTAAGAGACGCTGTGATGTCAGCCTGGGCTGCTATTCCTTCGCAACGGTTTCGACACCTTGTTGAATCCATGCCAGCACGTATTCAGGCAGTTCTCGCCGCTAAAGGAGGCGCAACACGCTATTAGCGAGGTGTCCCTAATAAATTGGTCGTTCAGTGTACTTCGACATTGTCAACATTAATTTTAGAGAAGAGGTTAACCATCGACAAGACTGGAAGTTATTCGGAGAAATACTCAAGGCCCAAGACTCCCGTCTGGACGATGTGTACTGTGCAGAAGATATAGATCAGAATATTGAGGTAATTATCAAGTGTATCAAAGATGCTCTGGAGGCTAGTGCCTTTCCTTCGGAGAGCAAAGCCTTCTAACTAAAGCTAACTCCACACGTTCAATATCTAATTATGCAAAGAATCAGGACCCGTAGGCAATGGCAGCACTATCGTGAATTTTGGCCTAGAACCAAGTACAATAGAATAGCACAAAAGACCATGAAAAATTAAAGGTCTTTGCAAGGATAAATGATTGAAAAAATCCAAAGCTTCTTGACTAGCGACGGAAATTAAAAAAGCTATCAATTTTACTGATGAATGTGGATCATGTTCCAATTGGCGATTCCTGTCTTGTTATTTTTTTTTGTTAATTCAATAACTTTAAATGAATTTTTAGTTGTACTTAAAAGCTTCTTTTCTTTATTATATTACTGTATCTCCCCTCGCCCATAAAAGGAAAACAAAAACAAACAAATGTTAAAATAAGGAAGGAGAAGAAAGACTTTGACCATTTTTAAAAGCTTTTATTAAACTTGCAATGTTAGTTTGTTTAGATCAAATCTTGTAATCAATATTAAACCAATTTCCCGACAAGCTAGGGAGCTGAAACTTGACACAGATACACAGGATCGATGAAAATATATGCTAAAGAAAAAATTTTTCAAATCGGTTCACTGGTTCGTATTCTAATGGTACTAATTCATTACTACGAATTATTTGTTGTGACAATTGGACAATTCGTTATGGCAAGAGTTTACTGTTTATTGTTGTAAAATTAAGCTTTATTGTTGCCACTAAATAAAACATTATAAAAGCTTGGTTTGAAAAACCCTTTTCCTCTTATTTTGAGTTTCTCTCTGGTTGCTCGGGTCTCTTTCCTTAATCTAGCTGTGTCCCTGGGTTAAATATGTCTGATTCAATAATTCCGCTAGGAATATAGTTCGAGCATTACAGAAAAAGAAGAATGACGTACTACCTCTACTTCGAACCCGAAATGGTAACGATGTTCTTAGTGGTCAAGATAAAGCCAAGCTTATTGCAGTTTAGCAGGGGAGACAGTTCATAATTCCTACTAACAGCAAGCCTAAAAGTCAAATCATGACACAACAAGTGAAGGAATGCCTCCTCAGCACCCAAAGCCCAGCAACGATGGCTAAGGATTAAAATAAGGCTGGTGAGCTCAGCGACATCATCAAGAATTTGAAAAAGAAGAAGGCACCTATAAAAATAAAATGAGTAATAATGCTTTGAAAACCCTTCCAAAGAATCTAATTCAGGATATTACTTGTATTATTAATGATTGTTGGAAAATTTCCTACTTCCCTGCTGCAGGGAAACATTCTATTATGCTATGTAACCCGAAACGTGGTCTAAATCTACAAAATCTTACGAGTTACAGGCCGATAAGTTACAAAGTTCTGGAAAACATTGCTCACCAGATTCCAGGAACACTGCTATGGCCGACAGGATCAGTTTGGCTTTCGGGCCAATCACTCCTGTCAGCTGCAGATTTGAGGCTCCTGGAAAATCTCAGCACCCCCTGAATCTTTCTATGTTGTGAACGGATTCTAAAACGGAGACAGGGATAGGATGTGACGTCATAAGTAGTTCTCTATTAGGTCCGGCTTACGTCCACCAGTCAATAATATGTTTGATTGGTGGGACATTTTATTTTATTCTATGTACTATTAATTCCATCACTTGTGTTCAGAAAACTTTTTCCCCAAGGCTCTGTTGTTCAAGTTCTTTATTCATGACTTTCCCAAATATGCAAAGTGCAATCTCTACTTTTTAGAGACGACGGAGGTATCATGATTTGGGCACGTAACAATGCCTACGTCATCACTCGAATGCAAAAAGCTTTACATCAGTGATAGAGCCGGTTTACTAACAAGGGAATCCCTCGAACATGTGTGTCACAGATTTCCACCATATTGAAATATGTTACTCATCTGAAGCTACTATAGATGCTTGCAAAATAAGAGAGTGCAACATTTTGTTTCTTTCAAAATAAACTGCGAAAACGAAAAAATTTGAGCATACATAGCCAAATAAAGCGGATAGGCTATGTAGGATTCCCTTGTAAGTGGTGATTAAAGCTGAATGTCAAAAAGTGTAAAGTCATATTTATCACTCGCAAACGCAAAAATCCTCCAAGGCCACTCTTCCTATACGGCAGTAAGCTTGAGTGGGTAAAAAATTATAAGTATCTCGGTGTTATGATTGACTCCAAGCTTAACTGGAATGACCAAGTTCAAATGCGCTCAACAAGGCCAAAAAAGCGAAGTTCAGCTTGATCGCGCTCCTGGTGTGAAACAGCGCTCTTGGAGTAGAAAACAAACTAATGTTGTACAAGGTAGTGATATGTACCATTTTGCTTCATGGCAGGCCTGCTTGGGCTACTAATTGCATATCAAGGTGGAAGGATTTTCAGACCTTCCAAAATGTTGCTCTCCGGTCCATTGCCCAACTTGATAGAAGAGTTGTCAACAAACACTGTATCTAAGATGATCTAGGGATGTGTCACATTGGTACTTATGTCCAGACACGTTTGATGAACATGCTGCCCAAGATGGAAACACGTTTGATGGACATGCTGCGGTCTCCGGTATTCTGAATCACTCATTTGTTGTTAAGGGTCCCTTCAGGTTTCGAAGACCTCGTCATATCATGGATGTCCGTTTCGAAGACATTAACAAGGCCGTCTCCTCCAACTACTGGATCTTTTAGATCCTGTTGATTCGGGCTCTCTATTCGTCAATCTACAATCAGACTCTCGTCCCTGCCTTGTAGGGACTTCCTTTCTGGAAGACTTAAGAGGTTCATCAGGCTTCTTTCCCATCTCAGTGTATATCATCTGGGCGAGCGTACAAAGCGAACTAGGCTCCTGGACCACTCGCGTTTTTTCTTTTCACTTCACTGATCGATTGTCGATTCAGAAAACTTGGTAGCTGTATACCCGGGCAGCTGATGTAATATCGAAACGCGTCGGTAATTAAACAATCTACCTTATTGTTTAACCTGGATTTTTGTTATGTTTTTATTTTTAAGTATTGTTGGCATGGGCACGCGCACGTGATATCGCTTTGTCGAGGTTCAAAAACTCAGTCACTCAATTATTGTACTGCGTTGAGCAATGAATTAAATATAAATTTGGAAAGAATTAAATGAATTTTCTTTGTTTATTAGTAATTTTAACTAGACTTCAAATTCTCGAATTTAATATTACTTCTACGTCACAGCTAAAGTTCCTTCTTGGACTGTTGCAAAATTTTATTCATTTATTTATTTATTTATTTTTAATTTTGGTCGCTTTAGATCGAGAAAGATCTTCTTTAGATAAATGATGGTGTTCCACAGGGCTGGGACGAGTAACTCTTCGGAAAACTGATTACAAGTCACATTTTTTTATCCAGATGATGTTGCTATACTGACGAGGGCAGGCCTTAAACAATGCGAGATCTGGTTTTGCAAGCGGAGATTAAAATTGGGTATCGGCAAATGCAAGGTTGTTCAAATGCGATGTTTATCACTAATATCAGGTTCAATTTTGTAAAATATAATTAAAATACTAAACCTACAGACAGAAGCACTGGGACGTGAAGAAAAAATAAAAAATAAATTGCTAACTTGAATTACAGTTAGTAAATAAGTTTACATGTTACCAAAACAAAATTTGATTATAGCATATATAACAGCTATCAATTACAATTTTACACAGAAAAATATTTTCTTCAGAAACTCATAATATATCGACAAATTACTTCGTAACTAGTAGAGATATATTTGAAAACAAAAATTAAGTGATAAAATAAATTATACGCAGTGGAATACAATAATATTGGCCTTCTTCGAAACATCCAAATTTTCATGCTTACAAAGATTGCTTTGTAGCCAACATTGGAATGCGTAAATTTGACTTCTCCGTCTGAACAATCTGATTGCTAAGAAAACGTCCCGCTACATACAGAAGAGCAAAAAATATTGATGAATAAAATTAGCAAGAGTCTCTGTCACAACTTGTAATCTTTTAATAATTAAACAGTTTCACTTTAAAGAGCAAGATGAAAACAGAATAGAAGATTAAGTCGCAATAAGAAAAATAGCAGTCTAATTGAAAACTGGTTAAAATCAAACCAAGCAAATTGATAATTTTAATTAAATTTTCCGGCACCACTATATGGCGGACTAAAATCGATAACTTTAGATTCCATCTTACATCCATGGAGTATTACTGAAAATAGAGGACCACAAGTTTGAATGCTTAAACTCCATTCGCAATAGGAGATGAAAATTCCGGATACAGATTAATAACCGTCGAGTAACTTAAATGATTTAAATCCAGCATTAGGGAGACAGCAAATCTATTCGAAGGAATGACGTTGAACACGCCCCGGAAATTTTGCTTCGGCGATATAACACAGTCGTAGATAGGTTAAACTTTCCCCTTCCATCATTGCGGAACTGGCGTAATCCATACGGGAAGATTCCTCTCAATCTTTTCAGTCCAACAATAGTATAATACTTGGCGACCTTATTCTCTTCGCTCCAGAACAATAAATCGAGTTCAGTTAAAGCTGGAGTGCTTAAAACCACTCGCTGACAAGAGCATGACTTAAATTCACTTGCCTAAATTTTCCTCTCGTCGGAATCCTCGCTCACTAACAATTCTTGGTTTTCTCTCCTTGACATTCTTTCAACAAGACAATGTAAACCAGCAATTCTTTCATTACGGATCGGGACCTTTGCCTCCCTGCTCAGCCAAAGAGCCATCGAGCTCCGTCGATTCCAATTCCCATCTGTCTCTCTTACTCCTCTCCTCACCTGCACTCGAACCTGAATTTCCGTTCCACGCTTTCATTGTAAATAGTGATGCGTTAAAGCTCAATCTCCGGCGATGCTTCTTAGATGAACGTAACAACTAAGAGAAAGAGAATTTTTGACTCCTTGAAATTATATGGCAAACATTTATATGGATTAATAATTGGTGTTGTTATCGATTCAAAACTCACATGGCATGTGCTTGTGGCTTATGTCTTGAACACGGCCACAAAAAGTAAAGTTTAGCTTAATTGCTCTGTTGGCTCGTAACAGTGCCCTCAATGTTGATAACAAACTTTTACTAGATAAAGTATTTGTTCGTGCCATTTTGCTGTATGGCGTGCCTGTCTGGGCCACAATTTGTAAGATGAGATGGAAGGAACTACAAACTTTCTAGAATATTCTACTAAGGACTATAGCACAACTAATTCGGAGAATTCCTCGCAATTACTCCATTCATAATGACCTCACTATG
>JAHWFO010080781.1:2934-25219 GCA_023313115.1 Rhysida immarginata | reverse complement strand
TTTGGACATTTCTTCGTACAATGCTTAGTTTCCGAGATATTCAGTTGTCTCAAGATAAATGCCTCACCCTGTATATCGCTCCGTACATAAATCGCATATGATGAAGATGCTGCTAATGCTGACGGTTATGGCTCATAATAGACCTCCATGGATTGGAATTTATCACTCGGTGTTGAAACATTTATATCATCAGATATGTTATTTGCGTCGAACTGAGCAGTGAAAGTTATTGACGCATTTGTATCGAGCTATAGTTCACTTTGGCGGCGCCACGACTCAACTTTCAGTCGTTCCTGTTGAGCCTGTAGACGTTCAACATCGGACATCTGGGTCTTCATGGATTCCCCATCTGTAAATCTGTTTACCTGTGACGTTTTCTATAATTTTTCTGGCGTTTATTATGCATAAACTTGAAAATTCTGTAATTTTTGCTAAATTTCAACAATTAGAAGGCCGATATCTTAGATACTATTAAATACTAAGATTTAATTTTTAAGCTATTTTATAAAGTGCGAAAAGATAAAACAAATGACACCTAAAATGTCGTGCTATCACAAAGGACGCCGGAGCTAGACTAAATTAATCACTGCCAGAGAGCAGATTGTCACAAGGTATTGTGAGCAATTGCGCGGGTGATCGGAGTTCAATGTGGCGTGAAGCGCAGCGGACAAGTCTGGATAAGCAGGCGCCATTTATTGCCAATAATGTTACTTCTATCATTAATTGCAGCATTAATAGAAGGAATGCGCGTTCTTCTGACAATACAGGGCGAAGCAAAAAGCTTGCACCCGGAATGCGCAGAGGCGCCAAATTCGAGACGGAGAAATTAGACAGAAAGAATGAGCTAGCTCCCAAGGACGGATCGAGAGAGAGATCCTCCGAGCCCGAAAGCTTTTCTGGTTGTTTTAAGGGCATACGGAGTTGTGAGTATTCCGAGGCTAATTTTTTTTATGTGCGGAAATATTGTCAGGCGCGGGAATAGCTAACCCTACGCCAGCGCTTTCCGACGAAAACGCCGAAGTGAACAGCGTAATGGACAGTTTGCTTATCTCTCTCCTGCAGTAATAGAGGAAGTGCCTTGTGCACCGTCGGCGCGAGCGGGAGCTCACGCCCAGCGAATTTCGTCCGAAGACAACAGAGTCCTAGAAGGTGCAGCCGCCAAGACGATTCGCCACACGCCGGAAGAGGCTGTATCGAACTCCGTCGCAGTAAGTCAGGAGGGTCTTCAGCGAGTGCGTTGGCTTCACAATTTCGGACTGCTGTACCCGGTGACCGATAACTTAGTGCTCGTAAAAGGCCCGTCAATTCAGATAGGACCTCCACTACGCCGTCCCCACTTTAAAGTTTCGTGAGGTCACTTCCGGAAATCTATCTTGATACAGACGCTGAGCAATTTTTAACTTAGCGCTATAACTTTTTAACGGAGCCTCAGATCGAAAAACGCGACTAGACTTTTTTGCTCAGAATTTTACCCTCTACCTGCCTTTTCATTTGGGCACGACCTTTTAGAATCACCCTGGCCGATACCGATACCGATATTCCTTAGCGATACCGAACTTTAAAGTGCTATAACTTTTTAACGGAGCCACAGATCGAAAAACGCGACTAGACTGTCAGATTTGTGAAACGTCGTCCATATACACCCTGTATAAATGAAAGAGGAGCTACCAAAGCATCCTCTGTCGTTAAACGCCTGTGCATAGCTGCCTTTAGGGGAAAAGGAAGTCCCGGTCGCAGTAATTATAGCGCCTACATGAAAGAGCATACTCCAGGAATTTTTGCGAGCATTATTAAGAATTCCATCTTAATATTCAATTCCGCGCATTAACCGCATGTAGTTCTGCATACCATATTGTGTATCTGTTTCTCGTATCAGCCATTTCTTGTGCTGTGATTTATGCCGATGTTCATTAAGTTAATCTTTGTGAGTCGGACTTTTGTTCATAGTATTAACTTCTAAATTATTCTTGTATTATTGTTATGAGCCCTAAGCTCGTTTCACCGTAACTCCTCGTGTTAGAGGATGCTTTGTATAACCCCTCGTTTGAGAGCAGTGAATATCTTAATCGATATTCCTTATTTGTGTAGTTTTTAATTTAGTTATTATTAAAATAAATAATTGACTACTTTGCTGTCTTTATTTAGGTATCTTAGCTTTATTCCATTGCGGGTAGAAATATATGTGACACAGATTTTCTAATTCAACTTTGTACATCGATTGCATCAGCCAATGACGTCAGCATGAAGTCGGCCAAAGTCTAAAGCATGCTTTGTTTTATACACTATCGAATGCAATATTATTCGTGGCATGATTTTATGGTTTTCCCTTCACCGGAAGCCAGACACGTCTGAGCGATTATCTGTATGATATACAGTGACGCCATCTGTAGAGAAGTTTCTAAAAGTGGGCGACTTGTTTTGAAGGGGATTGAGAAAAACAGGGGCTTGGTTTTTGGGGGGGGTTCATTCTAAAAGTGTGGGTGCATTCTTATGTTGGTTAGGCTAACTGAGGTTGGGTTAACTTAGGATGATCCATAAAATGAGCTCCCTGAACTTTCTGGGAGCCATTTCTTGGCCAATAAACATATTTAATCTGAGTACTGTTGGCACCCCCTTGCATGTGGATTCCGATGTTAGAGGGCGTGTTTTGGCTGTCTCTTCCCGTCGTGCGCTAGCTGTTGCCATAGCAACCACACAATTGTTTCGAACTATTTGTGTCGCGGTCGTTTCGAACTATTTGTGGATTTCAGATTTTCTTTTTTCTGCTTTCTGGATAATAGCCATTGTCGAAAGGAACTATGTCTTAAAGGTAAGCCAGCATTTTTTTGACTATTCTGTTGTTGGGTTAGGTTAACTGAGGTTGGGTTAACTTAGGTTTAACCATAAAATGAAATCCCGTAACTTTCTGGCAGCCATTTCTGTGACCACTAAAAAATACGGATCATTAGCCTCCTGAACTGGCCGAGGGGAAACCAACTGCCCCCTGTAATCAATTTGCAAAGGGGTACGTTTATAATTCGACGTCGCCGCGGGCAGGGGGCGCTGGAGCAAAGCGTCAGCAGAGCGATGGCGTCCGCGTACTAGTATTGTAGAAGTGGAGAATGGCGTCCGCGATGTTGTCTGCATAAATGCCGTTTTCAATATTTGATGTTTACTGCTTTTCGTTTATCAAATAATGAAAATAATTTCGTTCAAACGTAAGAACAATAGTAATAAATGTAATCTGTGCATTGTAAAGGCAACAACGGAGCAGACGACAGAAAAGCCAATAATAGGCGGCGCCAGCATACTGGCAAGATAATCGCATAGATGTTTCTGGCTTCCGATGAAGGGAAGATGGTAAAGTTTCTGAAACGAAAACAAAGGCCTTCACTCTTAGAGAGTGGTAGGCCAATAAAATTTCAACGGTTAAGAATCCTGTTGAAATAGAGTAACTAACAATGTAAGTTATGTTTGATAGTTAAGATGTGTGATGTTAAGATGTGTTTGATTATTAAGACGTTTGATTGATCAAGGAATTTAATTCCAGGTCTGATGAATTCAAAGGTGTATACCGTAGACTTAGAGTTGAATTGACATAGACCTGAACAAGACGCAAATGTCAAAAATGTCAAAAAGCAGTGAGGGAAAACATTAACACTTCACGTTGGCAAAAACAAATGGAACATAAATATTTAATATACGGAACATGCCAAACCTAAAATGTTTTTTTCAGGTGATCTGTTAATTTAATATTTGAAAACTTTTTTGTTCAAAGCACTTATTACGAAGTACACAATCTAAGAAGTGCGCGATTTTAATTTAAGGTCATCTGTTTTTAATTTATGGTTAAGAGCTGTGTATGATAAATTGCCGGTATTGAGTTAATCTTTTACCGAATTAAATTCACGCCCTAGATATTTTAATATTTGAAAACTTTAATCTTCAAGAGGTGTGTATGTTAGTTCACCGGTATTGAGATATGTAAGTGCGGAGAGTTAAAATCAAACACATAGTTTTTGAACTTTCAGTTTGATTTCCAAAACTTTTCCAAAGTAAACAATCTAAACAGTACGCAGAAAGTTTTAATTCAAAGTCAAGAGATTAATTTACTAACGACTAAATTGCCGGTGTACCTACTTATTTTATAAATTTCAACACTTAAACTGGGAAATTTTATATCTCGTTCTTGTTTTCCTATCTAAAGAGGGATTTATAAGGATAGCTGCCTGGGCCCAATATTGTTCAACATCTATGTTAATGATGTCTTGGCGATGATGGGGCCAGGAGCCTCCATGTTTGCAGATGATTTAAAACTTTTCCAGCAGGTTATCACTCGGTCTGATTGTGATATTTTACAGGTCGAGGTTAATACTGTTCTAAGTGGTGCGTAGATAATGGGCTGGTTATAAACAATGGTAAGACCAAAGTTATTACTTTTACTAATAAAATTTGACCTATTTTATTTTCTTATACTATCAATGAGACTTTGATTGAAAGGGTTGAAGGTTTTCGATATTTGGGGGTATTCCTTGACCCTAAGCTAATTTTTG
This sequence comes from Rhysida immarginata, assembly GCA_023313115.1. Classification (NCBI taxonomy): domain Eukaryota; kingdom Metazoa; phylum Arthropoda; class Chilopoda; order Scolopendromorpha; family Scolopendridae; genus Rhysida; species Rhysida immarginata. Next base: position 20,687 of record JAHWFO010080781.1, on the reverse strand, counting down.
GCGACTGTATTGACAGATTGTGCAAAAACGCACTCTTTAAATTAGGCGTGACTCGTAACCTGACCTCACGCTTTATATGTGGCAAATTTTTTTATTAAATTATTTATTACCCTTATTATACCGGTCATTCTGTATGGTATACTAATTTGGGGGTTTGCATCAAATCATGTCAAGAATAGACTTCATAGAGCGTTGAGTCTATACGCAAAACTTTATTTTTACTGCTTTATTAGAAATGGTATTTATTTCTTTTTCGCAAGATATGAACATCTGTCAGTGTGTTGACATCTTTCATGCGGAGATTTTAAAATTTGTTCCTAATATCATTAATGGAAAGATTGATAGTCTAATAGGCGGTTTAGAAATCGAGAAGTGTCTAATATTTCTTGTTTTAATCAATTTCGTAATGCTAAGAGTAATTTTGATGGTTTTCTTAATAATATTATCCAGTTTTAGTCTTCCATATAATTATATAATTTCATGAATAATTTCATCAATATACACTACCCTATCAAAAGTCATGGGATACCATCAATTAATAGAAACACTCAAAAATATACATATTTTAGCATGCTGTTGGTCCACCTTTTGCTGATATCACAGCTTCTACTCTCTGGGGCATACTGTCCACAAGTTTATGATATGTTTCGACAAGTAGTTTTCGCCATTCTACCATAAGTGTCTTGGACAGTTCGGTCACGGATTTCGGGCGTTCCGCACAAGCACAAAATCGACGTTCCAACACGTCCCACAGATGTGCGACGGGGTTCAGGTCGGGGCTTTGTGCAGGCCAGTCAAGTTCTCGAACCCCCTTTTCATCAAACCATATGCTGTATCGTAAGGTGCGTTATCTCGCTGAAACAGAAAAGGGCCATTGCCAAAGTGCTGCCAGAGAGATGGGAGTGCTGCGTTGTCCACAATGTCCTGTAACGCTCTGCGTTTAGATGTCCGTCCACAGAAACGATTGCACCCAACCCATACCATGAAAAGCATCCCCATACCATCACCGACCCTCCATGAAACATCACCGTGGGCAGAACAAAGCTTGGCAGATAACGTTCGCCATACCCAAATCCGTCCATCCGATTACCAGATGGTGTAGCGGGAGTCATCACTCCATTTAACCATTCGCCATTAATCCAGAGTCGAATGTCGTCGCTCATTGCACCATTGCAATCTCCTCGCTGCGTTGCTGTTGCTGATGTGAGGTTTGTGGGCTGCCGCTCTGCCATAAAAACCCATTGCATGCAGTTCCCTGCGAACAGTCAGGGTGCTCACAGTTGTTCCCGTCGACTCAATTAACGATCCTGTCAGTCCATCAAGCCATGTGCGACGGTTTGCAGTGACCACTTTACGAGGAGCCTTTGGTCTCTGGCCGACATGATATTGGGTCTTCCAGTCCTAGGCGGAACACTTGTGGAGCCTTTCTCTTTCCATGCCCGGATGACGTTGTGAACGGTCGATTTCCGGATGTTATGAGGGTTGACGTCTCTCCAACAGTTTTGCCTGCGAGATGGCACCCAATAATTGTACCTTTTTGGAAGTCTGAAAACTCTTTTTTTTTGAGACATTATTACAGCATTCACGCTTGCATCATCTCATATTAGCATACTCTCTTTTATGTAGTGCTGGGAATGCCAACAGTGAAACGGACCAATCACTGATCTAGCCCCCTTAGTGGGGTTTATCACTCTTTCTGTCATTGGTGCTGTCAGACTATAAATATCGGTCTTGTTCTTTTTCACACTCAGTATCATCCGGTGTGTTACTCCCTTCTTTTCCACCTGCTGAATGATGAGAGCTTCGCCCTCGAAAAGCGCTTCTAGGATTAGGTTGTATTTTTCTTTTTACTTAATTTTTGTTGTGGTTAAAGAGTTGTTATTTACTTTGTCTTTATTTAAAATAAATTGAATTTTTATTTTATTTTTTCTGATTTGATTAAACCAGACAAACACAGCCGAGCGAAGCGAGGCTAACAACTAGTAATAATAATAATAATAATAATAATAATAATAATAATAATAATAATAATAATAACCCTCGTGTGGTCCTACGTCCACGTCGTGCGAGGGAGGCAACATCTTAGGGAGATGGCCCTGGTCAACAGGTTTGATATACTCTACCATTAGATTAATTTTGAAGGTCTGGATGACCCAGTAGGGCTGATGAGCTGATTAGATCGGCCAAGGGCCTGCTGATGATGGAGATGGCTAACATGACCACCCATTTATTGATGATCACTATGATTATTGCTAGTGTGTTCTCTGATACCAGCTCGGACGTCACCCGCATAACCAAGGTCCACACTCGTGGGTTAGGCAGAGGCTCACGTTCGAAGAACATGCCACAATCTCCCAGGGCCACAGGTGACGAAAGCAGCACCAACCCCTGTTCGGCTATTGAAATGCCACAATCTGTCCCTGGTGTTTCAAGAGCTTCTTTCCCCTCGACCACTAAGGCAGGTAAGCCACGCCAACGCATGAAATGAACCAATGACATAAACCATTTTATCATGCGAGCCTTCTACGCAGTCACTAAATTGGAAACTGACACTACAGCTTACAAGAACACGCGCCATCTACACAAACCGACACCCAACACACAATTCAAACACTAATACTGACATCACTATTGAACTTGAAGAACACACACTCAACAATGAACTTCACCATGATATTAATCCAGAACACAACATTAATACTAAACTTATTGAAACATTACATGACACCCTACAAAGGTACCTTACAGTTTACACGGGGATAGATCCCACACAAAGACCGGGTATACCTAAAATAAACATAAACAGCAAAACAGGGGAAATTTTATTTTACATGAACGCATATATCTTAAAACAGTACATTGAAGCAAATCTATCATTAGAATACATACACCTTCTTATTTACACCGGGGCTCTTACAGTTATATCCACACAGGGTAGGAAACCAAACCATTAACACTCACAAAAAATATACACCCAACAGAAACCTAAATGGCAAAATCGGATTGAGTCTGAGATTGACGAAATCCGCAAGCAGTTAGGTAGACTTAAACAGTACACTAAAAGCAACACTTCATTAAAGCAGAATAAACGCCTCAGATAATTACTTAAGAAAATTAAAACACACACCAGACACGAGCAGCACAATCAACACATTACAGAAAATATGGACATATTAAAATAAAAGTTAGCTGCAAAAATACAAGATAAGAGGAAAAGGGTTTTTTCAAACCAAGCTTTTATAATGTTTTATTTAGTGGCAACAATAAAGCTTAATTTTGCAACAATAAACAATAGGTACATTTAACTCTCGCCGTAACAAATTGTCCAATTGTCACAACAAATATTTTGTAGTAATGAAGTTGTACTATTAGAACACTAACGAGTGAACCGAATTGAAAAATTTTTTCTTTAATATAAATTGTCATCAATCCTGTGTATGTGTGTCAAGCTTCAGCTCCCTAGCTTGAAAGGAAGTTGGATTAATATTGATTACAAGATTTGACCTAAACAAACTAACATTGCACGTTTAATAAAAGCTTTTAAAAACTCAACGCCTGTGGAGATACAAAACATGTGTGACGTTTTAAATTGAATGATTTTAATTAATTTTTAATCTTGACATAAATGTGTCTTTGTCAGAAAACGAAATTTTTAATCTCAAAAATACAATTTCACAGCATTTAGGGAATTAAAATTAAGGTCAAGGAAAACATCAAACATTGGCTTAAGATCAGTATAGTGGATTTAATTAATCTCTTAAACATCGTTTAAAATTTACATTGCGTTGTGTCATTTTTTTTTTAGAAGGAAAAAAAAACAGAATTAACTAGAGGTATGGTAAACCTCCTAAATTATTATTACTAAATTAAATGATTGTATGCGTAATAGTTGCAGATAAGAAAACAAGACAACCATAATATTAAACAAAGTATTTTAATTATTAGAATAGACAAGTAAAAAACTTCTATTTATCCTTGCAATTAAAGTTAAGTGGCTTAAAAGAAAATAGTTGTTCCCAAAGTTAAATGAAGAGTGTTGAGTAAAATAAGAAAGATATAAGGACAGCAGGTTGTAAAATCCTAGTCAATTAAGACCCCAAAAAGAATAAATCTCCTTACAAAATTAAAAAGGCAATCAACTGTGAATGTAAGGGAAATGAAATTGTAACACCAACTTAGGGTGTTAAGATAAAGCTATGCTTTGAATCCCCGAGAATAAATAAAAATAGTTAATTAGAACGGGTGCAAATTTGAAACCTAACAACAGAGTGTTAGGAATGAAGAATGTGTGGCCAACACAGGAATTTTCAAGGAAAAGGAACCCAAAAATATAGAGTTCACAAAAGTCATGTAAAAGACTTAAAGAAAAAAGCTGAAAAGCAGTTTTCATTAGAAAATAATAAACAAAACACCATTAACTGTTAAGTGTTCATTAAAAATAAACTGGCTTACTGAATTTGCTTTGGAAAAAGAATGATCCAAAACAAGTAAAAAAAATAGTAATAAATGAATGTTGGGACTACCCCCTCCATTGCAAAAACCAGAAAAACTCTGGGGCAAAATTATTCAACTAAAAACCCCCCCAAAATTATGGAAAGAAATTTTGAAATACTACAAGCCAAAGGAAGAACAAAAGGACTATATAAAAGAAATTAAAAAGTTTTTAAAAGGTTAATGTGTCCAAATTATTCATAATCTTAGACCTAATGGGAATTAATTGGCACACATCAGATTTGGACTAAAGTGTGACATCACTAGAGAACTGTAATTGGTGATCACTTCTGGAGAAGAGATAGTTTGGCAAAGCCAAAACAAACTGGGTCATAGTCATTTAAAGACTTGTCCATCTCGACAGGAGTAGAGTGAATAATTAGGAAATATTCTTACTATCCAATATTGAAGAAGGATTTAAAAATGACCAGAGGTTATCTTTGAAGAAACATGTTGAACTATGTAAATAACTGACGTGGCCAAAGATGATGAAAAATCCCCATGGCTGGCTGTAACGCTGTTGGAACTGGAGCCGATGTTATGGCTCCAGAGGAGCACCCTTAGATCGTAAACAGGCAGGGTGCCCAGGCGCACATGCTGTGGGAGTACGGGCAGCCCTCAAGGGCTGCACAACCTACCTAAACCCCTCGTAAAGAGGCCCATTCGCCCACCAGCGGGTCATCCGATGGTGAGGGGAAACATGAACAGGAACGATAAAGAGTTCTGGTCCCCCTCAATGACCTGGCAGAGACGTTGAGATGAAGCATAACATCTCTGGAACAAAGCTGGGCCAAGCCGTGGCTACCCGAGCTGGAGGAAAGACCTAAGATGGGCAGTGGCCTTCCTCCAGACAGCTGCGACTGACGGACATGAACCATGGGCACGGTCCACACGGGCCAGCCACAGCTCTCGATTCAAGAAGGAGATGGAAATGGCCAGGTGCAACTTTTGTACTGCGCCGGTGGAACCGTCCATCAAAAATCGCACTGACTGGTAGGAGAATACAGTCAGACCAAAGTGCGATGAAAGACAATCCCAGATGGACCGTGCGAAAGGGCACTCGAAAAATACATGATCAATCAATTCAGGAGACCAACAAACCATGCAACCAGCCGAACCAACTACTCCCCACTGATGCAAACGCTGGAGAGTATAGAATCAATGGTGCAGCAGATGCCATTAGAAATTGAACACCGTCCGCTCGAAGGCAAAAGTCTTGATGGTCTTCAAGATGGCTGGTCATGGATAGTCGGGGTGCCAACGCACGATGTCAGAAGACGCACCCCAGATGGCCTGCTGGAAGAACCAAGAAAGACGAAGGCTCCCCCAGTCTTGTGGGTCTAGCTGATGTACATCAGGAATAAATGTCGCCAGGTCTCGCTGGATGCGATTGTAGAACCCAGGAGATCGTAGGTTGATGGTCAGTGGCAGCGAAGTAAGAACTGGCAGCCCATTCACCTTAAAGAAGAAACCCAGGTACAGGAACAGAAAATTGGCCCAGATAGGAGGGGGGAGGAGGAAGGCCCGGATCAGAGCAGCCATTCTGGCCGCAATGAGATAGCGCCGGATGTTAGGCAGGCGCAGGCCTCCCCCATCAAAGGGGAAAACAACTTCCGCACGTATGGGGTGACGGCCTGCTGCATACCACCAAATACAATTCACAACTGCACCATGCACGTTCTTCAAAAACTGAGGAGATGGTAAGGCGAATAAGCATTTACACGTCATTAAAGACAAGATGTGCGTCTTGATGAATCTTGCCTTGACAAACATCGAGATCTTAAAACAAAAGTTCTTGTCAAGGCGAAACAAACACTTATCAATTACTTGCTGGCAGTGACGAGAATCCATGTCTGGTAGAAAAGAGAAGACGTATCCCAGCACTGCAATATACTCACACTACGTTATTGCTCGAAGGATTCTTTATAGTGTGCCCTGTGTGCGGGGGTGGGGGTGCCGGAAGGAACCCTTAAGCAATTAACACCCACGCGCGGCAGGAGCGGGTTGTTTTGACTTGCGTGGGGAGGCGTAATTTGGAAAAGGAGTAGACGTGGGATAAACCGTTAAGCAACATTTTATTCAAATAAAGCATTTAAAAATAAAATAATATGCAAATTTAATTTGGGTCCCACACTTACGAAACTAGAATAACAAAACTCATTAACTAAAAGTGTAGTTGATTCTTACTAGTTTAAATTCCATGCAAAGAAACTAAATACGCCTTTTTGCGTTTTCTGTTCAGCTAAGAGCGTCAGCTGATGCATGAGCGGGATCTCCTGATCACTGCTAACCTCGCAACACTAGTAGCGCAACTCGACACTACCTTTAATCCACACCCCAAGAGTCGATTAGGGATCTATCAGGAAGGCATCGTGCTCTCCTTTACTAAGAACCGGACCACGGTGGCACTAGCAGATGGCACACCTTAGGCCGGGACAAGGGGAGAGAGCTGTAACCCCTTATGCAGAAGCAATAGACGCTTATATACCACACAATTACAACGATACACCTCCTAATCGGCTCTTGGCTTGACCATATTACCAAATATTGACTGACAATTAGGAAAGGATCATGAATTTCCCAATTAAACCACTATCCTGTTGAACTGTTACCGATCCGGTCTCATGCATCTAGCATAGCTTTACAAATCCCGAGCAATAGCCGGTTAATATTACGACTCATAAAAGATTACGGGATATCAACAGAAAAATAACACTTTAACTCGAGGGTCGCTTGAAAAACGCTATAAATTACTCAACCAGCAAACACTGGGGAAATCAAGCATAAAGACCCAATTCCGTAAAGTAATCACAGCTGTTCAACGTGCATATATATGAAAGACACGATAGCACTTGAACTTGATATTGCGCTTGTCTTGAAACGGTTTATTCGGGCAGAGAAACATTACTGCTCCGATGAAATAAACTCTGGTTCACAGACGCGCATATTACAAAAAATACAAGAGTAATTAGATAGATCTCACCAACTAGAAGGGCAGGCACCGCCGAAATCTTATCTTAGAAGATAGTACTAACAAAAGAACGTCGATAACAGCGTTCGCTGGTGACTCTAAAACGGACATTCCACGGGGTTTCTTGTTGGCTTCATCACCACAGGACGGATAATTTCATTTGAACATTTGTTTTACAGTTATCAAATGCATCTGCACCTTAGAAACCAAACATATTATAACCGCCGCTGCCCTTCACTGATCGCTCGTTAGCCATATTGGGGGGGGGGGAAGACGCACGAACGAGCGCTACCATAGGCAAGCTTCTCTCTCTCACAACAACAACGTCGTTGCCAAGAGCAATCACTCTTCTAAAAAAAACAATAACACAACACCTTTGTTGTGAGTTAAATTTCTGGAAAAACTGCGACAACAAAGCATTAGTAAGATTATTACTATTATCGCCACAGCTTTCCAACCTTACTGTTACCACATACAATATTGAAAACATTACAATATCGCTAAAACGAAAAAACCATTAATAAAACAAACTGTAAACAGATAAGCTCTTAGAATCTTACCATATACACTTCACAAACATCACAAACACAACAATTACAAAGGGGATTCACAACAACGCAATTAAACTCAACTCACAGAAAACGCAGCTTAAAAAAAGAGTCAATTAATTTTTTAGCATACTCTACACAAAAAAACAAACACACACTGACACCAGTCACAATAGATGCCCAGGGAATATGCATCAGATGCAAACAACACTACATTGTCAGCATATGCCAGCATACGGATGTTGATGGAAGCTGCTGGAAAATCTGGGTGGCAATTAAGAAATTGCAATAGTGGCTCCAAATAGAATATGTATAAGAGGGGAGAGATGGGACACCCCTGCCTGACGTCTTTGGACAGTACGAAGAATGGCGAATTGGAGCCATTAATCGCCACGCATGAAGTGGCAGAAGCATACAGTGCTGAGTTAATCGTAGCAAATTTCCGAAGATGAAGATGGTGAAATTACATGATTCACCTTGTCGAAGGCCTTTTCACGGCTTCCAAGGCTTAGCACGGCGAGAGTCTGACGACGCACACACGCTTCCTTCATAACACATTTGATGGTAATCAGGTTGTCAGACATCCTGCGAGATGGAATGGAGCAGGATTGCCCCGGATCGAAAAACTCGCCGGCGAAACATTTGAGCCATTGTTGGAGCACACCAGTGAAGACCTTATAATCTGTGTTAAGTAGAGTAATAGGTCTCCACTGGGTAACAAGTTCAGGATTTGGTACCTTGGGGAGCGAGATGATTCTCCCGTAGTAAAGTCCGATGTGATGGAGGAAGGCTCCTTGAAGAATGAATTGAACACTTGCACCAGGAAAGGCCTAAGAAGTGAAAGGTCAGCGTCAGCAGTGAAAGGTCTAAGTGCCTTGATCCATTTCATCATGGCATTGGATGGAAAGACTGGGTGCCCAAAAAATGATGAAAAGTGAAAGTGGAAGGCAGACAAGATGTCAGAGTCAGTTTCCACTGTCCCATTTTCCACCACCAAACGATGTCACCTCTTCTTATTGGCGCGACGGCTCTCCTCAGTGAACACAGCTGACGACGTCAGACGCCCAGGACAGTTTGGCCATGAGAGCTGCGCTAGCGCCCTGCGGATAATTAGAGCGTTGATCAAGCTCTTCACCTGGCGGTTGTCATCAGCATACTCCTCCTTCGGAATGGAACAGCGGAGGAGGCGCAGGATTTCTTGCAGCATTAGGAGATCTTGGATTTGAGAACAAGCCACGAAGCTAGCGATGGAGGCAGGTTGTGAAGGTGTCTTTCCACAAACCAAGGAACATTCCCTTGTATTTATTGGCAGGTGGCAGATAGCCAATAATCCTAGGTTGTTAAACTCAGGACATCCCCGAATAACCAATAAGTGGCCGCAGACGAACTCCCAAACCCAAGGTGCCATGCGACCCGTGCCGATGGGTGGATGGCACTTCGGTTAAAGTGTCTCTCACGGAGCCTCCTGTCTACCTGGCGACATTCAGGAGTATTTTGCCTTATCCCAGCATGCAGGCACACCCGAGATGGACCGCAATCCTGCGTCCCTACTACCTTTTATGGATAGTAAGTATTTCACCCTACCTGAGGAACCTTTGGGAAAACAGGACACTACAGGTGACACCACTGAGGTTGTAATGACCTCAGTCGAGTCATTTGACACTGATAAGTTTGCTACTCCCAAACCTCAGGCGCCCACCTGCCGTAGAGCGGGAGACTTCGGGTGAGGGTAATGGCAAACCTCTATCAAAATCACTTTCTAGGGCGGCTAAACGCCGAAAGTCCAGAGAGAAAAGGTTGGAGGGCACTAAGGCCACAATGCCTAAGGTTGGCCCTCAGCCATCTGATAAGGAGGTGCACACCCCGACCAAAAGACCAAGGTCGGAGGGTAACACTCCTTCATCAGAGGGCAAGAAGCTTCGCAAAAGACCCAAATCGGGGAATTTTTGCGAAGCTCTAACGACAACCAAAATGGCAGTATCTCTGGAAGGCTATCCAGACAAGCAGCTCAACGAGCAGCAGTTGCAGGCCTTCCAAGAACTACTGATGAATCATATGGGGGACATGCCTTATGACACAGGACCTCAATTTAAATACTGCCATAAGGACTCGTCTGGAGTCCGGAGCTATAATTTTACTCTGTGCCGACCAAGACACAGTTGACTGGCTGACTACTATAGTCAAGCGCATCACTCCATGGGAAGGACAGGTTCACTTGGTTGGTGAGGCGAAGACAATCGTCAAAACCACCAAGATCATCTTGAAACTCCCAGAGATGTTTAAGAAATATTCTGGTATGGAAATCCTGAAAAGGATTGATATCCTGAATAAGGACATATCGTCTACACAATGGAGTATCCTTAACCTCAAACTTGAGGATCAAGGAGCAACCATTGTGTTATCTATCCCTGAACTGGACGCGAGGATTCTGAGAAACAGGAAATGGCTTTTGTACATTGAGCTGTCTCAGATCCAAGCTAAGGTTTTAGGAAAACCACCTGATAAAACTTCATCTACTGCTGAAGTGCCTGCAAGCAAATCTTCAGCATAAGAAACTGGCTGTCGCCAACCTCAGCAAACATCTTCTTAGCTGAAGATATACAAATCGCTCTGATTCAGAAGCCCTGGATTTTCAAGGGCGGAATCAGAGGTTTGTCCAACTGTGGAGGTAAACTAATTTATGATTTTAATTGTTCATCTCCCTGTGCTTGTCTGTTGATCAAAAACAGTATTAAGCACTTCCTATGTAGAGATCTAGAAGTGGCGAAAATTACCCTTCGTTTGGATGGTTTAGATCGTGACATAATATTGGTACACGATCAATGATGACATCAAGAAAATATGGGAAACCTCGACTTCTCACAAGCTGGCGATCGTCGTTGGATGTGATGCCAATGCTCACCACACTTTGTGGGGCAGTACCGACACTAATCTAAGAGGCAAACTCTTTTTCGATTTTATCCTAGAGAATAATTTAGATATAATTAATCAAGGTATAAACCAACCTTCATTACTGCGATAAGAGGGGAGGTTATTGATGTTACCTTTGGCTCTTCCATCTTGAGGAAATGGATTAGAAAATGGTATGTAGACGAGAAGCCATCTATGACCATCAGCATATCCGATTTTCTTTGATTACTAGTATAGACTGGGATAGAACGTTTAGGTATCCAAAGCGGACTAATTGGGTTGAATATCGCGAGGACGTTTGTTCCGCGATTTCCAACTAGAATCAATGATACTGTTCACCTGGAGCTTTGTGTAAATGGGTTACAGCAGGCCCTGGTATAATCTTATCATAATATTTGTCGTGTGTTGAGGAAGAGATGTAGGTCCCACTATGTCTGGTGGAACCATGATCTCTCTCTACAGAGACAAAGAATAAGGAAGCTTTTGAAGAAAACTATAAAGACTAACGAGTGGCATGTTTATAAAAATGCCCTCGCTGATTATAATAAAGCTATAAGATCAGCTAAACGTAATTCATGGAGGAAGTTCTGTGAATCAGTCCGAAAGACTGAGGAAGGAGCTAGACTTTATAAACTTTTGAGAGGTGATAAACCTATTATGGTTGGCACTCTCAAGAAATCTAATGGTGAATTCACCAGTAACAGTAGAGAAGTCTTTGAGACTCTAATTACAACTCACTTCCCAGGCGCTGAGCTCATTGGTCCGTTGGATTCGGTGTACCTTGACTCTATGGTCAGGACATCGCGGACTGGTGGGCTGCAGCTGGTGTAGTAATTACTCATCGTAAGGTCATTTGGGCTGTCAAATCCTTTGATCCCTATAAATCACCTGGGCCAGCGAGATCATTCCGGTACTTCTTCAGCAAGTATCAGACTTGATCTCGCCAATCCTGTGTTATATTCCAAATCTCTGGAGGCAGGTCAAGGTGATTTTCATACCGAAACCCAGTAAGGGTCGCTATGACCTAGCCAAGAGTTTTCGACCCATCAGTCTGTCTTCCTTTGTGCTTAAGTGCCTTGAGAAGATTATTGATGGGCGAATTAGAGAAGATTTTGGGACTCTTGGTCCCTTTCACGCTAATCAATATGCCTATCAGTCTGGCAAATCTACGGAGGTAGCTTTACACCATTTGGTGGTAAGGATTGAAAAAATTCTGGAGTATAAAGAGTTTGCTCTAGCTGTTTTTCTCGATATTGAGGGAGCGTTTGATAACACTTCCTACGACTCTATTGCTGATGCTTTAACTGCCAGAGCAATTTCCCTACTAATCCGCAACTGGATTCAGGTCCTCTTAGTGGATAGAAAAATTATATCTGACTTGTTGGGTGAAGAAATTGTTGCTCGTCCCTCCAGAGGCTGTTCGCAGGGTGGTTTTTTTCCCCCCCCCCCCCCCCCTCCCGCTTTGGAACCCGGTTGTGGTCGACCTCATTTCCTTTCTTAACGACCAAGGTATTATTTATGCCCAAGGTTACGCAGACGATATCCTGATCTACGTTCCTGGGATCGACAAGCTCACTATTTTTGATCTTGTACAAATGGCTCTGTATAAAGTTCAATCATGGTGTTTAGAGCGGAATCTAAGGGTTAATCCCTCGTAGACCACTCCAGTTCCGTTTACAGGCCGAAGAGAAACCATTTCTTATGATCTCATACCAACTCTGTTTAGTGAGAAGATCACCGTGAGGAACGAAGTCAAATACTTAGGGGTTATCCTCGATAATAGGTTGACTTGGAACCGACATATTGATTACAAAATTAATCAAGTTAAAGTTGGACTTTACCGTTGTCGTAGAGCCCTTGGTAAATCATGATTTACTGGTTATATGTCATGGCGATCAGACCTGCTGGGTGGGCAAGAAATAACGTGAGATGTTCAGAGCTTGCTAGCGGGAATTCTATTAGGCCAAATGCAGAACATTTTGGTGTATATACTTAGTGGAACATGCAGTTTCGATTTCTGCAAAAAAGTACCAAAAATCGCCATAGACAGCGCTTATCTCAAGAAAACAATGAATATCTAATTGTCAAATGAACAAATACCGTGCAAACCAACTTTAGTAACAACAATAAACAATGTTTTATTTTTAATTACTAATGTGTTTCAATATGACCACCAGTGTGCTGTTCCAATAGCTGCATGCGGTAAACGACATTTTCTACGGCAGCTCGCAGCATATCTGCATTAATTAGTCTGATATGTAACGTTATTTGATCCTTTAAGGTTGAGAGATCAGGAACATGTGCTTGATACACAAGGCTTTTCAAATTTCCCTATAACAAAAAATCACAAGGGTTGAGATCAGGCGACCTGGGTGGCCATACCAAGGGAAATACACAGTAGTCATCTCCTGTTCCACAACAGCAGTTGCAACTTCTTCAACGTGTTGCTGCCTGATTCGTTTGCGTCCCCGGCCTGGTTGCATTCCTAGAGTTCCGCAGATTCAAATCGTTCAATCATTTTCCGTAAGTTAGTTATGCTCATCGGTCCTCTTCATAACGTTTTCAATCGCCGGAATTCACGAAGGGCAGCACTTGCATTGTCACTCTTCTGATAAAACAACTTGACTAATAACGCCCGGACAGGCAGAGTAAGCGTCATTGTCAGGCCATTCGTTCGTGAATGATCGGAAATCCTCAGCTTTGCCTTTTATTGTCATGATTGCTCAACACGGAATGCGCATATGCAAATGCATTGTTTTCTTCAAAATAAGAGCCCCCTATGGTCACTTTTGGTATTAATTTTTTTTGCAGCAATCGAAACTGCATGTTCCACTAAGTATATACACCAAAATGTACTGCATTTGGCCTAATAGAATTCCCGCGAGCGAGCTCTGAACACCTCACGTTATTTCTTGCCCACCCGGTATTTTGACATACTATGCTCTAATTTGGTGGCGTAAGTTTGAACAACTGACCGTTAGAGCCAAGCTGGCCTCTCTTCAAAGATTGGCGTGTTTGAGTATAACGGGTGGTGTCTCTCCCACGCCAACCAAAGCTTTAGAGATTATACTTTCTCTGACTCCACTTGATATATATATGAAAGGTGTAGCCAGGAAAAGTTCATATAGTCTGAGTAATCAAGGGCTATGGATGGACTTCCCTGGGGTGAAGTCTCATACTTTCATTAGTCAGATTTTTACCAGTCATATTCTCCAGATGTCTTCCTATATTGCAGTTACTCAGGCCCTCCCTGAGCCCTCGAGCGAGGTCATAATTGACCCCGTGGTAGAGCCATATGGGTTGAATTGGCAATTTCCCAAGAGTGCCATCATTTGGTACACTGATGGCTCTCGTCATCACGGCCTCTCGGGCCTGGGCGTTTATTGTGGCAGTCCCAAAACCCTCTGCTTTCGTCGTTTGGGTCATTGGGCCACTGTTTTCCAGTCAGAGATACTGGCCATTATTTACTGTCTGCAGATGTGCATAGATAAACTCTATGTACATCATCGTATTTTTATAAACAGCGACAGTCAAGCGGCCCTTAAAGCCATCAAATCTTCTAGGGTTAATTCTAAACTTACCCTGGAATGTTGGCAGCTCCTACAGGACCTTTCTCTTCACAACAGTGTCACTTGGAAATGGGTTCCTGGACATAAGGGTGTTGCCGGAAATGAGGTTGCAGATACCTTAGCTAAACAAGTCTACTTTTATTGGCCCTGAACCTTTCTGCGGTATTTCTAGACAAACTGCAGCTAGGGAGATAAATATTATCTCTCATCAAGAAATGATGGAAAGGTGGGATCATACCACCGATCAAAAACATGCCAGACTCATGATTAAGAGATCTTCTCTTAGTCCAACATCAAGCATTTTATAACTCAATAGAAACAAAGTACGGATCATCATTGGCTTTCTTACTGGTTAGGATTTACTCCGTAAACATCTAAATAGAATGGGGATCCTTCGAGAAGAGCCACTATGTTCGAAATGTGGCCTGGCGGAAGAAACAGCCTACCACATTCTTTTTGACTGCATCGCTTTGACACATTTTCATCACTTCACGGTTGGTTTAACCTTTCTTGAAGACATCCACTTGGACCACGTGGGCAGCTTGTATCGCTTTTTAAGTCTATCTGGCTACCTCTAGGTGGTCTAAGTTCTCTTTTGGGTTTGGGGCAATCTTCCTTAGAGGAATAAGTGCCTCTGCGGTCAGCTGCTTTGGCTGTTGACTGACTCCCCTCTTATAAGATAAGATAAGGTAAGGAGGTCCAAAGAAATTACCCTGCACTCGCAGTCAAGGCACAGTTCGACGCCACGATGGAGGGGTTGAAGATGATGGAGGCAACCCCATGCCCATGTGTTGAAGATGAGTTGATGAAAAACTGCGCAGATGGATATTGACTGCAAAGGCCAGGGAGGTTAGCAAGCTGTTGAGAAGCAGCAAGCTTCACCTCCTGAAGAAGAAGGGCATCTGGCCTGTACAGGGATTATGGGAAGAGGCGACGATGGTGAGGCTGCCTTCAACTTCCTCGGTGAAGGACAAGGCATGGTTGCTCTGCTAGGCTCAGGTGACTTGGCCGGTAAAGTCATCTTTGCTGGCTGTTGGGACGACATCCCTCGAGGCGGCGGCATTGGGGTTGCTGATAGAGCACCTGTCCTCTCCGGGCACTGATGGAATTTGCCCACGATTTTCTTTAGAAGTCGCACTTCTCCAGGAGAGGACAGTAATTCCGGATGTGGGAGGACTTCTTGCATTACCAGCAGAACTGCCTCTGGCCCTTGTAGAACACGAAGACACGTTCTTCGTGCAACACAAGGGAATCAGGAATGTCTTTTTGAAGGTCGGGGTGCAGAGGGGTGTCGGAGTGCTTTGGTTAAAACACTCGTAGCACCTCCCCGTAGTCAGACATGTAATCCTTCAGGTAGGATTCCGCCATCAGTGGCGAGGCACTCCAGACATAAACGGTGAGATGTCCGGGGCGTGAAATAAGTGGATAGTAGTCTGGCCAACTTTGACGTGGTCAGATTCTACTATCCGCTCAGCAACATTTCCATTCCTGCAAAGCATCCTCGATTCAGTGGAGGAAATCTTTTGCAGGACCGAAACTGCGGGAAAACCCGATGGAAGAACGGGGGTATGCACTCAAAGAAATCATGGTCAATGGTCTCGATCGACCCGCAAAACTGGCAGCCAGCAGATCTGACTACTCCCCATTGATGCAGACGTTGAAGAGTATAAAATCCATGGTGCAGCAGGCGCCACTGGATGCTAAAGACGGACCTCTCAAAAGCAAGAGATTTGATTGCCTTCAAGATACTCAGGGTGCCATCTCACAATGTCAGTAGACACACCTTGGATCGTCTGCTGGAAGAACCAGGATATGCGAAGGCTTCCCCAGTCCAGCAGGTCGAGCTGCTGGAGCACCGAGACAAAGATCGCAAGATCTCGCTGGATGTGGCATAAAAAGTCTGGAGAACGA
Organism: Rhysida immarginata; assembly: GCA_023313115.1. Lineage (NCBI taxonomy): Eukaryota > Metazoa > Arthropoda > Chilopoda > Scolopendromorpha > Scolopendridae > Rhysida > Rhysida immarginata. The sequence goes on along the minus strand of JAHWFO010080781.1, from coordinate 4,287 downwards.
GCAATGATGGTCACTGGCAGTGAGGAAGGAAACGGCAACCTGTTCACCTTCAGAAAGAAGTACAAGTGCAGGAACAGAAAGTTGGCCCATAAAGATGGGGGAGGATAAAAACGCATGCATGAAAGTGGCTATTCTGGCGGCAATCAAATACCGCCGAAGGTCTGGTAAACCTAAGCCCCCACCATCGAACAGCAGCTCTGCATGGATGGGATGGCGAGCCGGTGAATAACCCCAAACACAATCCACCACTGCACTGCGCAACCTCCTCAAAAGCTAGCAGGAAGGTAAGGCGAACAAGCATTTGGACGATAAAACAGGCAACACATAAGAAAGAACGAACCTTGCCTTGACAAACATCGAGGTGGAAAAACGAAACTGCTTGCCAAGGCGGGAAATGTACTTAGGAATTACCTGCTACCAATGACGAGAGTCCATGTCCGGTAGAAAAGACGAGACATATCCCAGTACTGCAATATGCTCACACCATGTTTTTGGGAACGGTCGAAGATAGTTTACCGTCCACTTCCCAATAGCAATGCCTTTAGACTGGACGAGATGGAACTTCATGTCGAAGTGCTAAAGAGATCGAAAGATTCCTTATAGATGCCCAGAGAATAAGCATCAGATGCAAAAAGCACAACATCGTCAGCATAAGCCAGCGTATGGATGTTAATTGAAGCGGCTGGCAGATCATAACCTTGGACATCTGGGTGGCGATTAAGAAACTGCAGTAATGGCTCCAAATAGAAGATGTATAGGAAGGGGGAGATGGGACACCCCTATCTGACGCCCTTAGAAAGTTCCAAGAAGGACGAAGTGGAGCTATTAATCATCACACATGATGTAGCTGAAGCATACAGTGATGAGATAAACGTAGCGAATTTCCGAAGACGAAGATGGTGAAACATTCGGAAAAGGAACACGTGATTCACCTTGTCGAAGGCTTTCTCCTGGTCAAGGCTTAACGCGGCCAGAGTCTGACGGCGCACACACGCTTCCTCCATAACACACTTGATGACAATCAGGTTGTCGGACATCCTGCGAGATGCAATGGAGCAGGATTGCCCCGGATAGATGACCTCGTTGTTGAAGCACTCCAGTGAAGACATTTATAATCTGTGTTGAGAAGAGAAATAGGCCACCACTGAGTGCTTAGTTCAGGATCCGGCACTTTGGGAACCAACATAATCCTCCCCACAGTGAAGTCCGACGTAATGGAGGAAGGGTCCTTTAGAATTGAGTTAAACACTTGCACCAGGAAAGCCCAAGAAGTTTCCAGGTCGCACTAAAGAAGGAATAAGGAATGCCGTCTAATCCAGGGCTGGACTGGTAATGGCCATCCGCCGACAGAAA
>JAHWFO010080776.1:1326-14592 GCA_023313115.1 Rhysida immarginata | reverse complement strand
AGCCTCCACTTGCTTGAGTGGACCCCACCTGACAAGCGGGGTCCATGGCTTCGTGTGGCCTGCGCCAGACACGGACACGACCATCGGCCCGATACAGCTGAAACCGTGACTCGTCTGACTAGGCAAACTTTCGCCAGTCCTCAGCGGTCCAATGTCGATATTGGTTGCCCAGGCTAGGCGTTGCCGACGATGTGCAGGTGTCAAGAGTGCACCCGTCGTGGCCTCATGCTCCCAAAGCCTGCAGCTGCCAAGGTTCGCCGAATTGTCGTCACGGACACAGTCGTGGGACGTCGCTGATTGTACCGCATGATGATTTGGCCCGCTGTCGCCTTTCGGTCAGCAGTTGCAAGCCGGGTGACCGGCTAACACCTCTGACATCAATGAGGCGTGGGCGGCCCGTCCGCTGTTCGACATGGGTTGTAACCCATCGTTGAGTGTGCGGGATAATTGCAGGGTATTGGCTACACCTGATATTGAGGCACCAACAATCATCCCGCGTTCAAATGCGCATAGCTCTCGGCGTGCTGCCATTTTCTGCAGCTGGTTTTGCTTACAATGATTGTGTGATATCAAGGAGTCCTGTGCACCTGCATTCCGATAATGGAAGCAGCGGGATCTGTCACATTACGGACTGGGAACCTGATTGGAGGGGTGTGCCATGACTTTTAGTGAGTTAGTGTAATTTTTATCGGTTAGCGTTGGGAAATTTAATTAAACTTTTAATAAAATCATACAGAAGATTGATTACGATCTTTGGTAACGATTTATTGAGTGAAATAATGCTATTACATCCGCATTGTTGTTTTCATTCGAAAGCTGTAATGCTTTGTTCGCATTACGCCTTAATCACGGTTAAGTAACCACAATTAAGTCTGTGTGACCTGCTTCGGTTAATTAACCCTGTTTCAGAAACCCGGTTGGTGACCTTATATGTCGGTTAGCGCCAGGAAACAGGAAAATAAAACATGGTGGTTAAGCGAAAGCTCAACAGCGTGGCCTGATGAGAAAACCAAAGCTCTTATATACATTTGGGGAGGAAAATTTTCGAACTTCAGAAAGGCTAAACGTAACCGCCATGTGTACGAGCACGTATGGAAGATTCTGCTCTATCCATCGTAATTTCGCTAACAGCAAGATTTGACGACCGCGGAAGTCAGTTGCTACCCTCACCGCCATCTAATGGCCCAATTGCAAGAAAAATTCATAGAAAAACCATTTCCCTTGAATGCAGTGCGAACGGAAAGTGCTTGATTAGCTAACCGCGGTTACAGGCCGTGCTTACAAGGGAACCCCAGATAGCCTTTTTTTGCACGCAAGCACACTGTGGAAGCGATAGCGTTGCGCGGCAGCGAAGCGCCCCGGAAGTGCGCAGATTTCAAAAAAGAGGGGAAGCAAACTTGTTAGCGGCGATCGACAAAGAATTGCAGTTAGAGCACTGTTATTAAGCATAAAACCTTAATTTTGCTATACAATTATTCGTCTCGAAATAATTTATAAGATGAGGTAGGCATCCATGAATACTATTTTTATTTAAAATTATAAAGCACCGCGATACATACCCCCCTCACCAACGCAACGTGAAGCCAGCCCCGTGTTTGATTACCGAATTATTTAATAAAATGAAATAATAAATTAAGGAAATGGTTATTAATTACTCTAGACATTTTTTACTGGAAGGCAATTAGCTAATTGTAATAATCTATTTTAAAAACTTAAGTTTGTTTAGAAACTTGAGAAGCCATTCAATTGCCATCTGCTGCTGTCTATTTCATCTGAATTGGATTCGTGCTTATTGCTGTGAGTAGTGAAAGAAGTAAGTTCCGTTAAGCGCATTAATACACCGCTTTAACAATGGAGTCCTTGTACGAATATGTGTACTCAAATTTTTTCGTTTTCGTGGTTTATTTTGAAAGAAACAAAAATCCGCACTCTTATTTTGTGAGCATCTATTTAGCTTCAATTGAGTAACATATTTCAATTTGGTGGAAATCTGTGACATACATGTTCGAGGGATTCCCTTGTTAGTTCACAGTGCGAACATAGCATAAATTCATGAAAAAATGTCTTGCGAAAATCGGATTTTACTGTTGAGGATACATTACTTCCCTTTCCGACGTAATTAGAGCTATTCTGCTATAATTAGCACATATAAAATACGAAATTTCTCTTTCGTAGAAAGGCATATCGGCAGTACTGAATGGGAAAGGAAAAACCCGTGAAGGGTTAATTCTATCTGGCCAGAAACAGCAAAATCCTCGAGTTCCCACAAGCCGAATACCACAGGTTATTCGAAAGGTCAAGCAGCTCGTCCTGTGTGAAAATCCAGCAACCCAAAAAGGGATCGCAAACTTTGTAGGAACTTCACAGACTACCGTAAATAAAATAATAAAAGCTTGCAAACATTCCAAGAAGGAGCTTTAGCTATGACGTAGAAGTAATATTAAATTTGACAATTTCAAGTCTAGCTAAAGTTACTAATAAGCAATAGAAATTCATTTAATTCTTTACAAATTTAAGTATTATATTGCTCAACGCAGTGCAATTGAGTGATTGAGTTATTGAGCCTCGACAAAGCGAATATCACATGAACAGAAAGTAACAGTGTATTCATTCTTGATAAATCGATTGTTATATGGCATGCCATTATCTTGGTATTCTTTATGGTCACTGTTTTAGCACGTGAATTCGACTTGGAGTCCACGAAAAAGCCTGAAAAGTTGATACAGTCTTGATGGTCATATTTCTGAAAACAGAATTTGAAAAAAAGGTCACTTAGTTTTTTTCTGCAATCCGAAGCATTGAATCATAATAATGTTTTTAGGTACAACAAACAAATAAATTTTTTTACAGTATATAAAACTTTTATTTATTTATCATGGACGAGTCTACAGAATCATATACATCGAGAATAAGGGTTTATGGAATAAGGGAATAATAAGGGTTTATGAAATATAAGTACGGGTATCGATTCTCTCGATATGTCGAGTAAACCCAGAGTCTATGCTTAAGGTGCGTCTTCTTATTCGCGTCTATGCTTACAATCGAATGTGGGACCACAAACATGGCACGTGCAAGCTTTTCGCATATTTAAAACCACAAAACGAGTGTATTTTGTATGACCAAAAATTAAAATTATTGGATCATCCGTAATGACTCATGCATCACCCGTAACGCTTTTTTTGGGTGGTAACATTATTGTTAAGTACAGGGTGAGTCAAAAGTCGCAGTACACCCTGTTTTTTCGAAAACTTTGCAGGAATTGGGACATCTGAATATTCCAGTAAAGTATGGGTGAGGTGGTCTATCTTTTATGGGTATGTACCGAACATGGCCACCATCCTGAAATCTGCCATCTTGAATCTAAGTCAATTTTTTTTAATGGAACGGGGGTCGTGTGATATATCAAATAACATCAGCCAACGAAAGACTGAAAAGAGCAATAAAGAAGGGGGATTTGCATGATATTAGTGTTGCGCAGGGTATGCTAGAGGGTGTTAAAACTATGCGTAAAACTGAGCAGCAAAAGCTGACAACCGTCATGTGTAGAATGACACAAACAGTTTGAACAACTGCTGTAACTGTTCTGTGTTGGTAAATAAATTTTTCTCGCAAAACTGGTATAAAGAAAAGTTGTTTGTTTCGACTATCCCTACTACCTCTCCAAGTTTGGCATGGAATTAATTTTCACCCTGTATCTCAACGATTGCAACAAACATCGCGCGAGTTTCTACCATCCATGTGGAGAGAAGTTATATCAAAAAAGGTCCAAGGGATGTAAGGAAAGTTTGTCAAAAGGATTTATGGTGATTGCGGGATACTCATACTATGTCAGAAGAGTCAACAGAAAGGCTAAGGTTAACCCTCTTTACTATCAGCAGCATGTTCTCAGTCCAATTTTTCACGAGGAAATCCCCGCATTTTATGGAGAGGACAAAAGCAAAGTTAGGCTGCATCAAGACAAAGCCTCCAGCCATACGTCTAACTCGACCGTTCAATTTATTTTGGATTTGGAAGATGAAACTGGAATTCACGTTATACCATTTCATGATATCCCTGTCAAGTCACCACATGTATCCCCTATGGGTTTCTGTGGATTAGGGTTATTGAAACGAGCCCTCCTCAACGCCATCCAGCAACCACTGAGGGTCTCTGGAAAGCCTGCAAATTGGAATGGAAAACATCAGCTTCCCTGTTCTGCAGATATCTCTTTATAGTGGAAGATACGGTGCAGGGCAATAGTCTACCACCAGGGTCACAAATAAAACACGATCGTTGGTGGAGAAAATAGTTTCCTTCGTAAACTTTCTCCTCCAAATCGTTACCATAGATCGTAATCAACTTTGTGTACATGTCCAAAATAATTGGCAAGTGATTCGATTAGTTCATGTAATGGTCCTAAGAATCCTCCACTACCATGTGTAGTTTTATCATACAGCCGCCATTATCCGTAATGGACAAATTGTCCACGTATCCTCTATAAATACAAATTAATTTTTAAAGGGTTTGAATCTTCTAAATTAACGCGTTACCTTCGCTTCTCAAAGTGTAACGGACATAAACCAAACTTAGTTATGCGAATGAGGTGCGCTAATTATTATACACAGAAGCAGTAGCGACATTTCTAATGAAAGTTCCTTTATAAACCGAATTTTGGACTGTCAAATGACAGTTCTAGAATGTCTGTAATTTTTTGACATGACTAAATTCCTTTCGATGATAGTGGCGTGCTATTCTCTATAGACGACAATGCTATTAAACTATAAAGTGCACGAAAATTTTCAGCCAGACTTAAATTCGAACGTTAATCATACGTTTTATAATTTTTAGCGCTGGAATGAGAAAAGGCCAATGCTGCTTTCGTTTTGACTCATTTTCTGGTATCTGGAAAACTTTGCTTGCGAAAAGATTCTAAAATCGTCTATGTTAAAAATTAGGAGAGCCTCGCTTGGCTATCTCGAAGGCACACATTTCTGCATATGTTTAAGGTTGTAAAGAAATATAACACTAAAAGAATATACGGAAAAAAAAAAGATTTGCACCCAGAAGAAATCGTCAGATTGAAAAGATATTTGAAACGAAGTTAGTACTCGTCAACAACAACAAATGATTAAACAATGAGCTTGGGTATGACAAAATTTATTGGTCAACATAATAAAACTCTCGATAGGATTGTTGGGCCGCCATTTCTAAGGTATCCTGTCACGCGTCGTGGCATGGAGTCTTACAAGTTGTTAACGTAGTCTTGATTCAACTCATCCCATGCGCAGGCTTGTAGCTCTTGCAGATGTTGTGCCAGCAGCGGAGTCTTAACAGAACATCTCATAGCATCCCCATAGCATCCCGTAGGTGGTCTATGGGTGAAAGTTTTTTTGTTTTTTTTTTCCACGATGAGTGTATTTACGAAAAATCTGATATAAGTCCTTCTCTTCATAGAAAATGTTGAAGTGCAGATGTTTTTTAAATTCATTTATGTAAATGAGTTTTATCCTTCAAGTTATTATGATTTGAAACCAGTATAAACTTTGCGTTTTATTAGCAGAAAAATAGAAGCAGGTACTTTAAATGCGTCTATCATCACATGTAAAAACGAATCATTATATGTGCTGAATATTATAACAGTTGTCTAACAAGAGAGCCATCTCAACCAGTTTCACATCAAATTGAAATATTTTACTCACCTAAAGCTACCATTGATGCTTGCAAAATAAGAACTCGCAACATTTTGCTTCTTTCAAAATAAAGCGCAAAAAAAACGTGAGCGCTCATAGTCATACAAAGACTCCATTGTTACGCCCAGAGGCAAGTTACTTTCCAGTGTCTCCGGTGACGCCATAGTTAAAGCGGTGTGTATATTAATGCGCTTGTCGGAACTTCTTTCCTCTACCACTCAACAATACGGACGAATCTACTTCACATGAAAGTAATGGAACTATTTTCTACGCAAGAGCAGCAGAAAACAATTGAGCTTTCTAAAGTTATTTTTTAAAAATAGATTATTAAAACTAGCTAATTGCTATCCAGTAAAAAATTATGTGAAATAATTAATAACCATTTACTTATTTACTTTTCAAACCCGCTTATTCGTTCGGGTTGCGGGGGCAGCAGCCCTATGGAGGATCTCCAGCGATCGCGATCTTCCGCCATCAGGCGCATGTCCTCCCTGGTAATACCCAAGCGACTCGAACCCAGATTCTCCATGTAGTCTAGCCACCTGGTTCTAGGCCGACCCCTTGGTCTCTTACCCACCGGCTTGGAAAATAACAATTGCCTAGGAAGACCAGTTTGCGGCATCCGTATCACGTGGCCATACCAGCGCAACTGAGATCTCTCAATGCGGAGAAGTAGTGGCTCAACACCTAAAGACTCCGTTATTGTGCTGCTGTGCACTCTATCTATTAGGGTAACACATGCCACACCTCTCAGAAATCTCATTTCAGCCGCTTGTACCCGCGATCGCACTCTTTTGATCATTACCCAATCCTCATGACCATAGGTGAGAATGGGGACAAAGATAGATTTGAAGACGGAAAGCTTGGCTTTGTTACCCAGCTCACGTTTCGTTACCACGGATCGCCACAGTTCACGTTTGACACAGATTGCTGCACCGATCCGAGCATCCAATTCTTTCTCCTGCCGTCCATCACTCGTGAATGCAATCTCGAGATACTTGAATTTCTCCACCTGTCTCAATGAGGCTCCCCTAACATGGAGAGCGCACTGAGCAGGCTGTCTTGAAGGGACCAGAACCTCAATTTTAGCCACACTGATCTTCATCCTATCTTCTTCACATTTGGCTGCAAACCTGTCTAGTGCATGCTGAAGGTTCGTGCGAGAAGACCCAAGGAGGACAAGATCGTCAGCAAAGAGCAACCTCTCCACCAGGCAGTCGCCCACACAAACACGCTCATCTCCTCGGCTGCCCCTATCTATCCAGTCCATAAAGATAATGAACAAGAGGGGCGACAGTACGCACCCTTGGCGGAGTCCAACACCCACGGTGAACGGCCTTGACTTAATGCCATTTATCCGGACACACATCTTAGAGCATTCGTAGAGAGACATGATAGCAACCAGTAATTGCCCATCCACTCCATACTCTTGCAACACTTGCCAGAGCTTCTCCCGAGGAACTCTGTCATATGCTTTTTCGAGGTCCACAAAGCAAGCGTAGACCTCTTTTGCATACTCCCAGGATATCTCAAAGATTTGCCTCAGAGCAAAGATGTGATCCGTCGTGCTTCGACCAGGTCGGAAACCACACTGCTCCCCCGACAGTTTGGAGTCGACTATTTCCCGACCTCTCTTCTCCAGACACTTAGCCAGGAATGCTGAGCAAAGAGATGCCTCGATAGTTGTTGCAATCTCTCTGATCTCCCTTTTTGAAGATAGAGATCACAATTCCTGTCTGCCATTGCTTAGGGGCCTGTCCAGGTATCCAAGCAACCTGACACACTCGAGTCAGCCACAGGATACCATCTTTAACATCTACAATGATTTAAGGCCTTTAATATCTCGGACCGGATTTCATCATCACAGCTACAAACCGACAGTGCTCCACGATATTTTCATCGTGAAGTCCGTGATTCCTTAATACCACCTTGACAAACCGCCGTAATCATTCGTAAACTCCTTACATGCTTACAAATTGTGTGTTAAATCATTCTTTGCCAGTCTTCAGGGACTTAATTTCCTCCCTCCCAATCACGCCTTTCCACGTTTGGTCATCAGCCCCTGCGTGTGCATTGAAGTCGCCCACCAGGATGATAGAATCTGCACTCCCTCTCCTGCTAACAGCAGCATCAAACTTCATCTAGAAAGAGTGGGTACTCTGTGACTGCATTCGGAGCATATGCAACGAATAGAGAGAGAAACCGTTTCCCTATCTGAAGCCTCAGGAGACAGTCTTCCACCTAAGGGGATCCAATCTACAACATAATCTGCCAGCCGGGGACTTGTGAGTATCCCCACTCCCGCCTGGGCAGTCATGTTAGGGTCGACACCTGAGTAGAAGAGCTTCCACCCTCCTTCTAAGTCCACAGTTCCAGAACTCGGACGTTTCGTAGAGGTAATACCTATGATATCCAGTCGATACCGTTTGGCTTCCTCCACTAACTCTGATTCCTTTCCTGTCATGGAGAATACGTTCCAAGTGCCGATTGACAGCACCCGATCCCGTTGTCGCCCTAACCGTTTTCTCCTCCTGGGTAAAGGCATGCGCTGCCCCCGACCGTTTCCTCAAGCGCATAGCGAGTGCACTGGTGGGGCTTTACGAAGGTATTGTTCCGAGATAACAGCCGGGAGACTGTCGACTATTTTTCGAACGAGAGCCTCTGCCCAACTCCCGAACGCGGGTGACTTTAACCTGTGCCACACCCGATACAGTACGAATTCTCTCATTCGTCGACATCATGAGATATGTTTGTTTGGATACCCTTCGTCTCACTTCTCAACCATGACCTTTCTGGTAAGGGTGACCCTAAAGTAGCATTGCTACAACCAGCATAGTTCCGGTTACAGGTTCGGATGGTTCCCTTGTAAGTGACATATTTTTCGTTACAAGACATTTGGACTTTTACCTTTGGTAATATCATTGAATTGTGTGTATTGACAAAACTACGAAGCCGCCTAACAAAAATAATATTTTAACTCTACGACAGTCTAGTTCTTGCCTCACCCGTGCCAATATAGCCTGATCAATTAAATCCACCGCGTCGCTTACCCTGTTCTTTAACTGTTATAACTGCTCCTGTGGACCACTTTATCCTTCACATACCCCCAAAAGAAAAAAAAAAACATAAGGAGATAGGTCGGGAGCCCTGGGAGATCACAATATCAAGAGCACATCATTCGATCCAGCTAATCCAGCTTCCTGTTGATGCAAATTTGGCGGGGCACCCTGTTGCTGCACCATGAACCGGGTGGACAACATTCGCACAGCAAGTTGAAGTAGGCGAACCCTGTAACGGTAGGCTCCGCGAAGAAAAAAGAGCCCTCATAACACAGTGGTTGGTTTTGGCACAAAAACGGTTTCTTCGGTTTAGTTTGTTGGTAGTTTTTGGCGTCTGTACCATGAGAAATTTGTAAGGCTGACGTAACGCGCCTCACTGTTGCTTGCGGCACGTTGATTTGCTGGGGCTTCGTGAATACATAATAGCACGAATGTTTTCCATCATTTCGTTGTCGGCAAATGGGCGTCCTGTGTTTTTCCTCTTGCCTTTTCAAACTGTTTTATTTACTTTTAGCAAATTTGGTCCGGAAATATCTCTGAATAATGATTACCTGTGAAGTTTTTGCGTATTCTAGTACATAAGAAGCTTTTCTTTCGCTGATGCCGCCATTTAGAAAAACAGTGCCTCTAGTGAGCATTTGGGAAATGACGGATTTTTCATTGTTGCCAAATGAAACTTGGAGAGTTAATCTTTCATCTTATTTCGGTCTTTGTGAATAAATTTATTATAGCAGTCGTTGGTATACCTGAAGTTTCTTTTTAACACACTTTTTAACACTTAATATCTGTCTGTTTGTTTGGGTGGAATTTTGTATTCGATATTGAAGTTCTTCTTATTAATCGATTGACTTGAAAGTTTGCACACTTACTTACTCCTGATGACAATACATGAATCAATTAAATAATTGATCAATTAGTGGCATTTAATAAGTTAATTTTTCTATGAAGAACATCGTTCATAGATGGCGTTAAAGGGTGTTTTTTTAAAAAAAAAATTTTATTTAATTTTCTTGTTTTACCATTCACTTTGAATTACCGTGGTTATTTAAGTTTTACATCATCGTACTCCACGTAAATAAAATGCAATCTCTATTTTATTGGTTTCTTAACTTGTACCAATGCATAATCGGCATATAGGTTATTTTTTCTTTCAGAAATCCCATTTTTTTTAATATACCGAATGTTTTCTTGTTAATTTGTAGCTGTGACAAAAAAACGACGATGTCGACTGACGCATGTGTTAGCCCGGCAATTAGTCGAACAGAACGTTCAAATGATGGAAATGCAAGAAAGGCAGTTAGCATTACAAGAACAGCAAATTTACTTTACCAAAAAAATTGCGGAGGTATAACTTTATATTTAATACGTTTCTTAAAGTGTTGAATAAATTTAATGCGCAGTAGTTGATTATTTTTCTGTTTCTCTTTTAGACACTTGCTCATGTGGGAGAATACTATCGAACACTCACTGCCCGTTTAAAGAATGAAAGTAATTGATCTTGTAATGAAATTTTTAAGAGCATTTTGTAAATTTGTATATATACTTTTTAATAAAAAAAATATAAAATCATTTAAAGCGAAATGATTATTTTTTTTGTAACAATATCTACCAAGTTGATCAATATTTTTCGATAGCATTATAAAAACTTTGAGGATAATTTAAATACACTATGAAAATATCAGACTTATTTTTAAAATGTCAACAATTTGGTTAATGGAATATGTTAATGCATTATAAAACTTTTGGTAAACATTTAAAATTCAATTTTCTTGTATGTAAAATATCAAATGTTCATAAAAACATTCAACCCGTTTTCCAAAGTTGTTTAGAAACAAGGACGTAAAAATGTCCAAAATTTCATAAAGAACCTTTCAATGTGGTTTCCAAAAATTGTTGAGAAACAAGGCTGTATTCAAGTCTAAATGTTTGCAACGACGATCAACTTGGATAGCAAACATAGGTGAAAAACCCCCAGCATAATTCAAAAATGCATTAATATAATTTTCAACAATTTGGTTATTGTACAGTCTGTTTGATAATTTAGTGGACACCACGGTTTCAGTGTATGAATGAATTTAAGAAGTGAGACTAAGCGGTAACGTACATTTTATAACCAACGGATAAAGAAAACAAACTAAAAAAAATGTTATTCGAGTTTATAAACAACAATCACCAGAAAGCAGCGCAAAAGTCTTGTTATTTTAGTGGACAAGATGAATATAACTACAGATAATGTTGTTTTTTTTTTAACTTGAATTTGCAATCACTAAGATTAGGCCACTATAAATAGGAATTAATGTAATCAAACACTAAGAAAATTACCACTGATATTGTAAGAATGAGCTCCAGGCAGAAATTGAATGATTACCAAACTGATCAAATATACATCTATCTCACACAAGAAAAATCAATCGGACACATTTCCGAATGTTATTTCAAGTAACAAGGACCTGAAATGCATGAAACGAATGAATGAACCCCCGCTCTCAAAGAGACACAAAGAGAAACTATCCCAATGGTCCCAAGAACACATGTCCTGGGATACAAATTGGACGGAAACTGTTTTCTAATGAAGAGATATTTAATCTAGATAAACTGGATGGTCTACAGGAGGTTGATTACGATATTTGGTAAGTTGCGTGGATGCTGCGGGTCACGTGCACGTGACAGAAAGCACCTGAAATGATGCAATTACATCCGCATTGTTGCGTTTCATTCGAAAGCAGCTAATGTCTTGAAAAAATTTCTCCGAAAATCGGAATTTACTGGGAAGGATACATTACTTTCCGACGCTATTTTATAGCACATGTAAAACACGTAATTTCTCTGTTTCTAAGACAGGCGTATTGGCAATACTAAATGGAAAAGAAAAATCCCAGGAAAGGTAATTCCAACTGGCAGCAGCAAAATCCTCCAGTTCCCATAAGTCGAACACCGCAGGTCATTGGAAAGGTCAAGCAGCTTGCCCACTGTGAAAATCCAGCGACCCAACGAGGGAACGAAAACATTGTAGGAACTTCACAGGCTACCGTAAATAAAATAATAAAGATTTGCAACTGGAAAAGCGTCACAAGAGTTGTGTTCATAAGCTGCTGCTACGACACGTCACAAAAATCATTTTGCATACTTTTAATTTTTGACTTTTTTTCGTGGAAATGTCTCTATTAGTAAACAAAATGTCATTCCAACTCATTAGCGTTTTAGAATACCGAATTATACATATTTGCCATATGGCTATACTCAGTTATATCGCCACAAAATAATCGAAAACATTGTAGAACACAGTGTCCTCATCATTTTCAGCCTCGGTCGAGACGTCGGGTAAATGCCACTGGAAACAGCTGAAGAGTACAATGTAAAATCATGCGCTGAGTGTACAGTGTAAAATCATTAATAGCGTTGAGTGAGGCTGCTATCTCGCAAACACGTTTTTCGTCCACCTTCGCTAATACTGTAGAACGAACTTTCGTTCTCAATCCAGAATCCAATGGTTGTTTCACGCTCTTCGCGGTAAGCTTCTGCTTTCACGAATTTTGATTTATGCCGAGACACAATAGTTATATCTGAAGGCCATGGATTCTCGGCCACCTCTCTGCTAATTGCTGTTTTTTCACTTCCGCCCTTAGCTCTCGCCACCACGTCATTGACCTTTACGACGCTCTGCCTTTGTGCTTTTATTAATATTAATATTTTTTAACGCTGAGGATATTTGGCTATGCTCCTCAATAGATGGGAGCTTGCTCTTTCTCCCGTAGCAGACGCTTTTCTCGCGCTCGCTGCTCTTCACTATATCAAGGCCTTCGTTATTCGTAGCCCGTGACAGTCGGCCTACGCTGACCGTCTCATAAAGTCTAAACATCGCATGATGGACATAGATGGACAATGTATGGAGGTTCTGTGGAAGGGACGTGACTAAGGGAAGATTTTGTTCAAAGAAGAAATGGAGATAAAGAAACACCACCGCAGGAGCGACGTTCTCCTCCTAAACGGCCAGGTTTCATTCGATAGAGACCACATTATTGAGTATCTGATCGGACTGGAAGAAGAACGAAAGGGCGGGAGAGCGCCCCAACAGGTCGGCGCTTTTATAAGTGCGTTCGACCAACACCACCTAAATTTAAGGCGGAAACGTCAAACATTGTTAAAACGTCATAAGTAGTCATCTTTAATCGCATTTCTTCCAATAATAAGCCCTAAATTATGACTAGGTGAATGATTGTAACAATGTATGAAATTTCTATGTGCAGGCCTTCTCTTTAGGTGGTGTTGGTTCGACTAGGTCCGCCAATCTTTTTATTATAAAAGGGGCGCTGTATCCCAGCTTCATTTGTAACAGGGTAAGCCTCCGATGATGTAAATCGAGACGCGTTAGGCAATAATAAACTCTCGTTTCCGTATCACTTTTCTAGATTTTTTTTCATTTTATTTTATTCATCCTAAGCATGGATATTCTTAAAATCTATTGGTAATTACCATAAATGTATCCATTTCAGGGCCGTAGCCAGGACGTTATTTTTTTTTTTGGGGGGGGGGGGGGG
>JAHWFO010080774.1:0-20374 GCA_023313115.1 Rhysida immarginata | reverse complement strand
GAGATAAATTTTGAATGTGTCCTAATTTGCATATTTGGGATGATGAAAAGTGCACCATGGGATAGGCCACCCACAACTTCCTATTCATTGGATTCATCAAAATTGACGTATCTGCTTCGGTTCAAAAAAATAAAAGGGGGGTTCAGACTTTTGTATTCACCCTGTATATGGGGCACGTGCTCCAAGCTGCCATCTACAAAGCTTAAATGATAAACAATAGTAACGCTGCATTCACTTATGACTCGTCAGTACGAATCGATTGATTATTACATGCCCTAAGTTTTATTATTCTTAACATTAGTGCACGTGCTTGAAGGGGTCCACGAGAGCTCATCAAAAGTTGATATATCGCAGTTAACTTCTTCCATTTTCACGTTATCGTGCAAACGATAGCTGGCCGGCCACATAAAGGTACTGATTAAGCTTAAATTCTTATATACTGTATAGCCTTAGCTAAAACTGGTAATAAAGGGTCATTAAAGTACTTTTTGGGGGTCATTTTCTTGGACATAGCATTTCGAAAATCGAAAAGAATGTCATATTCGTCTTGTGCTCGTCATTCCCGTTCAAATGACATATTACATGCCTTATATTGCCAATAAAAAAATTTAATGGGGGGGGGGAATGCAGGAATATAACTTAAAATTATGATAGTCGAAATTGGTTCAAAGGTACGTGGTTAATGAAGCATTATGGTCTATTAGAAGCTTGCAATATTAACATAGGGCGGTTTAAAATATGGTTCCGTGAAATGTTTAGTTTAACCTTTCGGTACTTGGTTATGTCATTCCTTAATGGTTTATTATTTAATCAACTTGGATTTATAATTTAACTTTTTGATATTATCCCGGGCAGTGCCGGGTCCTATTTCTATGCAAAAATTGTATATCGTTGAGCCTGAATCCCCTCAAGTTAAATTCATTACTGACAACGTGAAATGGTCCATAAAATCTCTTATACCAATGGTCCATAATTCTTAATTTTTTAAGAGATGGCACTGGAAACAAGGGTTGGGTCACAGTCTAATCTCTTATGTCGTTTTGGAGCTATGACCGTATCTCTTCAAAACGCAGTTGATGTTTACACGATTTCGACTTAGTGTCATATTTTTTCGAGTGTTAGACACGTCGAGTTTCGTGCCAAATAAAGATCATTTGCGGCACGTACTGCTTTTCTTGTTAATAAAAAATCGAAAGCCGTCGTATATTTGTGGAAACTCTACGGTGACAATGTCCCAATGCAAGACTGTTGTGTGCGTGGTTTAGACGATTGTAAAGTGGTGATTTCGACTTGATAGACAATGTTGTGCATTTACTGGGAACAGAATTGTGTCGTGTACCATGAGCTTTTGAAATCAGGTAAAACAGTTAATTCCGTCGCTACCGTCTCACAAATGATCAATTTGAACCATGGATTGGACAAAAACACGTCTAAAATGGCTACAAGACACGGAAAAGTGATTTTGCAGCACGACATCACCTCATTACACACAGCGAAAGCGGTAACAGTCACTATTTCTGCACTTCGCTGGGAACTCTTGCCCCACCTGCTGTACTCACCAGTCTTGGCCCCTTTTGACTATTGCTTCTTTTCATCGATGTCTCACGCAGTTTCGATGAAATACTTCAAGAATTAGAAGGATGTCGATGGTTTGATACCTGGACCACCTCAAAAGATGTACGGTTTTTTGGGAGGTCATCCACAAATTGCCAGAGAGATGGGAAAAATGTGTAACTAGCGATGGTGCATAATTTGAATAAACAATTTTTTTAACTTTCTTCCAATTTAAACGTATTTTTTTAAAGAAAAAATTAAGAATTATTAACCATCACACCTGGTAAAGGCACGCACCATCACAATTTGTCCCTTGAATTTGGGTTTACCACCAGTATCTTTGGAAGATATGTTAGGGTATTTGCTTGCCTTTGGTCCTATTATTCACATCTTTAGATTCCAATCCAGCAGCGTGCACAATAGACAACTATCTGGAAATTGACATAAAGCCTTGTCTCAGTCATTCATGATATTGTTCCTCTCTACTATCAAATAGAGCATGCCCATCAGCATTCACAATTCTGATACTGTTCGTGTAGACCACTCGTTTGACGACAGCACGATTTGACAATTCGACAGTACTAATTTGATCTGTACTAATTCTCCATTTCTGATGAACCCCGCAGTCGACCACAAGCCTTAGATCACAAGGCCCTGAAAACGGCCGTAGAGAAGGACAGCAGTTTAACATGTAGTGAACATGCCAGACGGTATCAGGTTTCTGATGAAACAGTTAGACGTCACCTGCACAGCCTAGGAAAGACGTAGAAGTTGAGTAAATGGGCACCCCACACATTGTCGGAATACAACAAGAATCAACGAGTGACAGCTTGCATGTCGTTGCTTTCTCGACATCGTAACGCACCCATATTTAATCGAATACTTACCAGTGACGAAAAATGGGTCCTGTATGACACTCCTAAGCGTTCCAAACATTGGTTGTCACCCCGGGACATCTGCCTCACACATCAAAGCCATCCCTACACCCACATAAGATCATGCTCCGTGTCTGGTAGACTAGACGCCAAATAGTTCATTACGAGCTGCTATCAACTGGTCAAACCATCACTGGGGACCTGTACACCCAGCAGTTGAACGTGTGTAACAGGCATTGCAGCAGAAGGAGCCAGCGTTGTTGAATCGCAAAGGGGTACTCTTCCTTCATGACAACGTCCGGCCACATGTGGCGCGGATGGCCCAGGAAATCTTAGAGCTGACTGGGAAACTTTCTGTCATCCACCTTACTCGGCAAATCTTGCTCCAACGGATTATCACCTTTTCCATTCTCTGGACAGCCATCTTTGTGGAAAATCCTACACCAATGATACAGACCTGCAAAAGGCACTCACGGACTTCTTTGAGTCCAAGACCGGCAAGTTTTACAGCCAGGTTTTGATTAACTGGAGACATGTTGGCAGAAGGTGCTAGATGCCAATGGGGATTACTTTGCTGATTAGCTATATGCTGCTTTTTGTGGATATAATTTTGTTTTCCGGAATTAAAAACAGCAAAACCTTTGTGGTTACCTGGTAGTTGAGCTGAACACCCATTGCATCCATGCCAAGATACTCACAAAAAAGCGGCGATAAAATCATGTGCTGACGTATTGCTGCCGCGTATCTATTGCCGGGCCTCTTTAACTAGTATTTTACATAATATATACACTGACAAAATCACTTAATCTGAGACTGTTAAGTAAAGGAGAATTGGCATTTCTTCAGTTTCCCCGCATTGCGGTTGCAGTATCCATCTCTTTCATAACCAAACTATATATTCAGGGTGTTTTTGAATTGAGTACAGAGTTTTTGGGAGATGATAGAAGAGGTCCTTAGAAGTATTTTTTGTCATATGAACATGGGGTCCCCGCAGTTCCGTTTACTTACAATACTGCATTGAACAATCAAATGACACCAGGATGCAGTGTGCGTTGGTAAGCCTAGAGTATTTTATTTTTAACAATTAACACAAGCAATCTACTGTAATAACTTTTAAAGTAATTGTTTGCAAAGAAATTTCAAGGTGCACGTGCTTGTTTGTTGAAAAGTCTTAGGACAAACTTCGTCAAGGAGATTCCATGGTATCCAACCCCTTTGTAAAATACGATTAGTCCATATGTAAATGAACTAATAGCATTCTGGGAAAGCAGTAGGTAATGTTTTAAAAAGTTCACTTGATTTACTTTTTACATGTGTAAAGTTAAACAAACAGTATGAATCGTTTTACATGGAATAATTATGCAGACATGCATCTGTGTCTCGGTGCTGCTGGTACCATGGATGGTGCAAGGCGTTTGTATGCTGAACGTTATCCCAACAGAATTCTTCCCAATTCACAAACATTTGGTGCAGTAGATCGTCGTCTAAGAGAAACAGGCGCATTCGCTCATGATAATCATCAGCGTGGACGTTGTCGGTGGTTACGCTCCACTGAATTCGAGGATGAAGTTTTGGAAAGGTTTAACCGAAATCCATCGACAAGTACTCGTGCGGTCGGAGCTGCTCTGAATACTAGTCATACCACTGTATGGAACATTTTACATGACAACCTGCAACATCCGTTCAAGCTTCGAAAGGTGCAGGAATTATGTCCCAATGATCATGGTCCCCGGCGTGCTTTCGCGGAATGGTTTATGCAGCAACAGAATAGGATTCCAGACTTTCCTTCCATGGTTTGGTGGACAGATGAGGCAACGTTTACGCGAGTGGGAATGTTCAATAGCTACAATAGTCATCTGTGGTCTCATGTCAACCCATGTGCAACGCATGTTAACAGTTTTCAGCATCGTTTTTCGTTGAATATTTGGGCTGGCATGATTCACAATGTCCTGATTGGGCCATATCTCCTACCATGCCGTCTTAACGGGCAAACATACCTTGGTTTCCTGAAGGAGGAGCTCCCTGGTCTTCTTGAAGATGTTCCACTAATGACCAGACATTTGACGTGGTTTCAACAGGACAGCGCACCTTCGCATTACACAAGAGCAGTTAGAGATTACCTAAATGAGACATATCCTGGTCGTTGGATTGGTCGTGGCAGACCAGTTGCTTGGCCACCGAGATCGCCAGATCTCACACCGATGGATTTTTTTTTTATGGGGAAGCATAAAATCAATGGTGTACTCCGAAGCCGTAGATACCGAAGAAGAATTGGCGGCTCGTCTTGTCGCGGCAGCAGGTGACATCAGCGACCGTGCTAATCAACTGTTTCCACGCGTACATCAGTCCATCATAAGGCGTTGCGAATTGTGCTATTAAGAAAATGGCGGTCATTTCGAACAATTACTTTAAAAGTTATTACAGTAGATTGCTTGTATTAATTGTTAAAAATAAAATAATCTAGGCCTACCATCGCACACTGCGTCCCGGTGTCATTTGATTGTTCAATGCAGTATTGTAAGTAAACGGAGCTGCGGGGACCTCTTCTATCATCTCCCAAAAAATCTGTACTCAATTCAAAAACACCCTGTATATATATTTGATGTGTTTACCTAAAGGTGACTAATAGGCGGCCGTTTTCGTACGGTCGCGAAGGACTAATAGGCTCCCACATTCCTATGCAAGCTTGTAGCCAAGTGAAGTCGAATGGCAGCGAAATAGCGGAATGCAGATTCGAAGGCTTCAGAGGGAAACCATTTTCACGCTTCCACGAATCATACTTACCATTTATTCAAGCGACGAATTCAACCATTTGATATAAATGTTGAAAAATAGATTGTGCAATTCATTTGTAGCCTCAGCTGATTCCGAAGAAGAACTTGAAAATGTATTAAACGCTTTACTGAGTAAAATCTATAACTGGTCATTACTAAATCAACTTCCACTTAACCTAAATAAATCTTACTACATGATCTTTCATCAACGCAATAAATTAATTAATTATAATAAATTAAGCTTTGTGTTAATAATAAAGTCTTAACTAGAGTCTCTTCCTATAAATATTTAGGAATTTATTTTACCCCTGATTTATCATGGAGCCTTCATATAAAACATTTAGCTACTAAACTATCCCGTTCTTTAGGCATTATTTATGGAGTCGATCATCTTTCACGTAATATTTTATTAAATTTATACTTTACCTTACTTCATACAAATTTATGCTTTGGAATATGTTTATGGGGATCGACCACACAGGAAAATAAAAACCTTATAATTAAACTTCTAAAACGTTTTTTACGTATACTGTTAAATATAAATACGCTTTCTCTTCCGTCAGTTCAGAATTTAAAAACTTTAACCTTTTAAAATTTGATGAACTTTATTTTATTCAATTAGCTCAATTTATATATAAAGTCAAACATAAAGTATATTATATTAGAAATCCCCCAATGATAACTAATCCATGTCATCACTATCACACGAGAGAGAAAAAAATAACAATCCCATTTTATCTTTCTTATCTTTTATTTATTCTTTTCAATGTTCTTCAATGTCCTTTCATATTTTTTTACTTTTGATCCGTTGCTCTTACATGTGGGACTTTTTTACAGGGTGACTAGCGACCGGGAATGGTCAGGGAATTTTTATTTTTTAAACCGAGTACAGTCAGGGAATCATAAAATCGATACTTTTGAACAATGTCAATAATATTCTTTCATGACAGACCCCTTTTTTTGTCTACTAATAATCAGGAATAATTTTACGTAATCTTTTTGCTAGGCACCCTATCATTCCTAAACGTTTTTATAATTTCAATTTCATATGTTTCATCCTATTACATTTTTCTCGCCGCCCCCTTATTATTTCCTATTTGTCCTCCGTCTTGTCCTATCCCAACAGTTCCTCTAATTAATCTCATTTGTTCTCTTGTTTGTCAGCCAATAACGCCTTACTATTCCCCATGCAAACTATATATAAACTCGTCCGTTAGTACTAATTTCATTACTTCAGGATAATTCTCTAATATTCTATTTGCTTTTAGAGAATTATCCTTTTTTGCTTTGATAAAGGATAGGCTCTATCCGAAACGTCAGCTCTTTATTTGATTTTTTAGTTTTATTTTGATTATACTTATATATTTATTATTTTGTTATTTGTTAATTATTATTTAATTTTTCAGTTGTATTTATTAACCATTTTATAGAGTGAATTACTCAAAGAGATCAATCTCGAATTCTGGCGCTATCTGTTGGTCAAAATTAACTAAAGAACTTCACGATGCACCTTCTCTTCAATTTTTTAAACGTCTTCTCCTTTAAAGCATTTGCTCGGGCCAAATTACATCTGATTTAACTTCTGTTTACTATAAAATGTTAACTAATTTACGCAGTCTTCTGTTTATTCTACTATTAATTAATATTGTTGTTGTTTAATATCATACAAAGTTATATAATTTTATATTGATTATATAATTTTTTCATTAAAGGATGCCCCTGGACAGGCCCCAGGCCTTTGGGCACCTTTAAGTTCTTTTGGTGCTAAAATTGCTGATTTTATCTTATATGAATATTTTTTAAATTGAATATTATTATTAATACCAATTTATTGTTCTAAGATTGCAATTAATTGTATTTGCAATTGTAAATAACAATTGAATTTGAATTGAAATTGAAATTGTATGTTTAAATAAATAAATAAATAAATAAATAAATAAATAAATAAATTAGAGATCGTATTCCTTTTTTGGTTTACGAATATATATATATATATATATGTAAAAAGAAAGAATAGAATAGCTTTGTTATTTCTAATTTGAGAATTTAATTTCAAGTTATGAAAATTGTGATCTTAACGTTCCAAAGTGATTGTGAACGTCTTATTGATTAAAGTCATTTAATTGATGATTTTATTCATTATCATCTCCTGTCCCTTCTCTGTAACATATTTTAGCGCTATCTGCCCTTTAATCAATTAAAATATGTGACACTTATCCCTGATCAGGAAGGAAAATTCTCTTTCTCCTCGAGTATTTCGGCATAATTTAGCGTCGCAGTATCAAACACGGGATGACATTCAATATACGAAAGCATTTGCTCGAACATGGATATGACAGAAATAAGCATCAACGATACGAAAGTGCAAAGTTTACCTCGATGCTTGTAGGGGAGGTTTGCACTGCAAAGCAAAGAACACTGAATCCAGGGACAGTTAAGAAAGATGGTTAAGTCTGACTGCATCGACGCCATCAGATCGACGGTTACAACACACGTGTTAAGAAAAGCAAACCGATAACATACAAACTAACGCAGCGCCCTTTGAGACAATAATAGCACATCTTCAAATCTGAAAGCACGGATAAAGTAAAAGCGATATTATCCGTGACCGAAAAGTATTACACGTTTTTGAGCTACTGCCAGGTCTCCTTTTACAAACGTCTCTGCATTAAATACAGGGTGTTACGAATTCCATTGCCAGACTTCGAGAGTTGGTAGAGAAGGTCAAAACTAACAACTATTCCAAATACTATTTTTCCCACAAAAACGTTATAAACGATAAAAAGGTGTAAATATCCCGACCAACCCCTCTGAATGCTGCACTGCATGGCAACCGCAGAGCTACATTCAAAGCAGGAAATTTGCAACGAAAGCACTAATTGGTGAATCATGATATGCAGCTTTGGACAATTTATTTGCTCAAATGCAGAAACGCTTATTACTATGTTACACTGAACAATTACAGCAACTGTATTGCAGCAACCCTGGGCTGCATCTCCATTGCATGTTCTGTCGCACTCTCTCAAACACTCCATTGCAGGCGGCAAAGATTCTTGTTCTCAGCTCGTTAACACTGGCTACTGGATTAACATAAACCAGGCTTTTCAAATCACCCCATAAGAAAAAGCCCAGAGGCGTTAAATCCGGTGATCTCGTTGGCCAGTTAATGGGGCCACCTCTACCTATCCAACGTTGAGAGAAGGATTGATCGAGAAACTCACGCACGGCCCGGGTAAAATGTGCTGGTGCTCCATCGTGCTGCAACCACATCTGCCGTCTGACTTCCAAAGACATCCTCCAACAGTCCAGGCAGGATTTCTTGAAGAAACGTGAGATAATGCTCTCCATTCAGGTCTCGAGATAGTACATGCGGTCCGATAATATGGTCATGTTGAATTCCAGCACAAATGTTGACATGAAAGCGTTCCTGATGGCTAAAGATGTGTGGCATGAGGGTTATGTTCGTCCCAACTATGGCTGTTGTGGCAATTGAACATGCCCTCCTTGGTGAATCGTGCTTCATCCGAAAATAACACAAGTGTGCTCAATGCAGGATTATTAGTAACACTCTGACGAAACCATTCAGAAAATTCCACGCGTTGTGCATAGTCTCCATATCGCAAAGCCTGAACTTTCTGTTTGTGATAAGGATGTTGTCGGTGCTCATGTAGAATGTTCCATACAGTGGTGTGATCGATGCCCATATGTGCAACTGCACGGGTGCTTGCGGATGGGTTATCTGTAAATCTTTGCAGCACGTCGTCTTCGACATGTCGTGTTCGCACAGTCCTTAGAGAACCAGCACCATGCATGCTGGGTAGAACTTGTTCCGTTCCCCGTAAGCGCCGGTCAATCGCCACAAATGTTGCACAACAAGGATGTCGTCTACGAGGGAACCTCTCGCAGTAGAGCCTTGCAGTTTCTCATGGATTGTCATGAGCCTGGCCGTACAACAGATGCATGTCTACCATCTCTCCATACGTGAACTCGTTCATGTTGAGATCTTTAGAGGTGTTGTGCTACTGCTTGTACGTACTTCACGGACTCTGCCTGGTCACCTCGATGAGGAATGTGATCACCCGTGCGTTCTGATTCACCAATTAGTGCTTTCGTTGCTAATTTCCTGCTTTGCATACAGCTCTGTGGGTGCTGTGGATTGCAGCATTGACAGGGGTTGGTCGGAATTTTTACCTCTTTTTTACAACGTTTTTTCGAAAAAATGATATTCGGAATAGTCGTTAGTTTAGACTTTCCTACCACCTCTCCAAGCTGGCATTGGAATTCACAAATCTTGCACACGTAACGCTTTTGGGCAGTTACCAGACTACACATTGATCTTATCATTTTTGTGCCACTGGGATTATTCCACATTCATTATACAAAAGCCTGTCAACACTTACTTTAATCCACAGGTATTAATTTTTCGAGAAGGCGGGCACCTGGCTCACAGATCGAGAATTTCTCCTATCCAAACTATCAGAAAGTTGGTGAACTCACAGATAAATAATAATAAACCATTAAGGAATGACATAACCAAGTACCGAAAGGTTAAACTAAACCATTCGCGAAACTATATTTTTAAACGGCCCTATGTTAACATTGGAAGTTTCTAATGGACCATTATGATACCATTAAACCACGTACCTTTGAAATAATTTCAACTACCATTAATTTTACGATATATTCATTCATGACACACCATTCCGAGTTGTTTGAAATATTACATGCCTTATTTTAGCATTGCAGTTTCAATGAACCATAATGGTTCCACTAAAACAGGATGGTTCCACTAACCAGTTTCCTTGAAACCAATTTCGATTATCGTTAATTTTACGTTATACTCATTTATGACACATCATTCCAAGTCGTTTGATATATAACATGCCATGTTTTAGCATTGCAAGTTCCAATGAACCATAATGGTTCCACTAAACCAGGTTCCTTGAAACCAATTTCGACTATCGCTAATTTTACGTTATAATCATTAATGACACCTCATTCCAAGTCGTTTGATATATTACATGCTATATTTTAGCATTGAAAGTTCCAATGAACCATCACGGTACCACAAAACCAGGTTCCTTGAAACCAATTTGGACTATCATTAATTTTACGTTATATTCATTCATGACACCTCATTCCAAGTCGTTTGATATATTACATGCCGTATTTTAGCATTGAAAGTTCCAATGAACCATCATGGTTCCACTAAACCAGGTTCTGTGAAACCGATTTGGACTATCATTAATTTTACGTTATATTCATTCATTATACATCATCCCAATTTGTTTGATATATTACATGCCATATTTAAGCATTGAAAGTTCCAATGAACCATCACGGTACCACAAAACCAGGTTCCTTGAAACCAATTTGGACTATCATTATTTTATGTTATATTCATTCATGACACCTCATTCCAAAGCGTTTGATATATTACATGCCATATTTTAGCATTGAAAATTCCAATGAACCATAATGGTTTCACTAAACCAGGTTCCTTGAAACCAATTTGGATTATCATGAATTTTACGTTATAATCATTCATGGCACATCATTCCAAATCGTTTGATATATTACATGCCATATTTTGGTATTGAAAGTTCCAATGAACCATAATGGTTCCACTAAAACAGGTGGCTTGAAACCAATTTCGACTATCATTAATTTTACTTTATATTAATTCATGACACCTCATTTCAAGACGTTTGAAATCTTACATGCCATATTTTAGCATTGAAAGTTCCAATGAACCATCAGGGTTTCACTAAACCAGATTCCTTGAAACCAATTTGGACTATCAATAATTTTACGTTATATTCATTCATGACACCTCATTCCAAGTCATTTGATATATTACATGTCATATTTTAGCATTGAAAGTTCCAATGAACCATTATGGTTCCACTAAACCAGGTTCCTTGAAACCAATTTGGATTCTCATGAATTTTACGTTATAATCATTCATGGCACCTTATTCCAAATCGTTTGATATATTACATGCCATATTTTGGTATTGAAAGTTCCAATGAACCATAATGGTTCCACTAAACCAGAATGGTTCCACTAAACCAGGTTCCTTGAAACCAATTTGGATTATCATGAATTTTACGTTATAATCATTCACGGCACCTTATTCCAAATCGTTTGATATATTACATGCCCTATGTTATCATTGAAAATTTTTGAAGGTGTCATAAAGGTACCATTAGTGCACGTGCCAATGTTTCGATTGCAACAATTTTCAAAATGGTTCATTTCCTGAACCATATTTTTTGGCCGAAATAGTAATTTATATTCGCCTAAATCTCGTCATTAAGATTTGTTTGACATATTACTTAATATATCTGTCCATTGAAAATTGCTAGGTGGGGTCGTGCTGGTACCATTTGTGGACGTGCTAATGAACCGATTTAGATAAAATTTATGATTTTTTCATGGCATGTACCATATTCATCGACTGACGAAAATAGTAATGAATAACCGCATCTATCTCGTCATTACGATTTGTTTGATATATTACTCAATATTTCTTCCCATTGAAAATTGCTGGGCGGGAAAATAGAGGTACCATTTGTGCACGTGCCAATGAACTGATTTAGATAATATTTGTAACTGGTTCGTGCCATGAACCATATTCATCGACTGACGAAAACAGATTTTAAAAATCTTTCATAATCTCGGAGGAGTTTGAGTTACAGACAGACAGACAGACGGACAGACAGACAGACACGTTTCCCCACACTGATAGCATAAGCACCTTTCGATACTTAATAATTATAAATTGGAGATAACCTCCAACCACAGCTATTAATTTTTCGGTTAAAAACTGGAAGGAAAAATTAATACCTGTGGCTGGAGGATATCTCCAGTTTATAATCATTAAAATTTAAACCCAGACTTATACAAAACCTTACAGAAAGCCGCAATCCTGAACACTTGACATATGTTAAAGAAATTCTTACACCCAATTCTCCTACCAACACGTAATTTTTCCTTGCATTTGAGCCTCTTGGGAGTTGGCTTCCGGACTTGATCGAGTTTGGCTTTTCAAAATAACAAGAATAATAACAATTAAAACCACAACAACGTATATGGCGAATCTGATATGCACACTATCCCGTGTAGAATCCAATTAAAACGTTCAAATTAATTTAGATATAGGTTTATATCATGATTTTTTTATGCTTTATGAATTCAGATATTTTATAGCTCTTCCCATTTTGATTTTTCTAGATGAAAACTTTCCTTGGTGGCGTGTAGATTTACAGGATCCTTATACAGTTGTTGAAATCACATTATACGAAACCAAAGACAAAAGTAAGTTTACTAGTCGAAAACATCTTAGCATTTTATAGTCACAATATTATGAACACTTCCTTAAAACAAATGTGAAACACTGCTAGGATATTATATTGCGCAAATGGATCTCACACTTAAAAGCTTTATGTTCGGCAAACAGTGAATATCATTGATAAGGGACGCGACTTAACCTACTTCGAAAAGGTCCTGATTATCGCGCCAAGTGTGGCGGCATGTAGGAAACAGCAAACTGTGAAGTGTTTTCGTTCTGCAATAGTGAAATGTATGGAAACTGGGCAAATGGAATCTCGCGTGCCATTAATCCGTTTGTCGGCCGAAATGGCTGGTCAGGAAGAACCGGCGCGCTGCTGGTAAACAACTAGTGTTTGAAATGAACGATGGGGACAACAGAAAGGTCTCCAAAATGATAATCCAGTGAATCTTATTGTGCAATGGATTCCGAAAGCAGGCACTTGCTGTTAGCAGCCTTATTGATACCCATTTATCGCAAAAATAAAAATAAAAAAAGCTTTGGGGTCATTCATAATTTACGTAACGCTTGAGGGACGGAGGGGGTTTTGGGCACCGTTACGGAGCGTTACAGAAGGGTAAGAGGTGATAAGGTCTTTTGTTACGTAACGCATCTATTGAGTTTTATTTGCCGATCATTAAGAGTGATTGCCTATGTTTTCGTTTCCCTAACTCAAAAAATATTTTTCACTGAAATCGACTTAAAAATCATGATGTACGTATGTATTACGCAGTTCATTCCAAAAGCGTTTTCACTTGCTTGGCAGGAGTTAAGCTGAACGAAGTTAATCGGTTATAAAGTCTAGTAGTTTGTACGAATATCGTAGAAGCTTAAAATGGACTTGGCCGTCCAGAGTAAAAATAAGGATGAGGTTTGTGACTTGTGTGGGCGAATTACAGTACTTTTAATTGAAATGATTATCGCTGCTTTTTACTTCATTAAGATAGACTTTGCAGATGAAATATTTAACGCATTTAATAAAAACAAAGCAATAAATTTTTAAGAATATCTCAAGAATGTTCGATGAGGGTTTATCATACGCCAAACTTCAGATGTTTAAATTGATGAAAAGAAGACCGAAAATTACACAGCCTGAATTCGAACGATCAATCGCACTGGTTTAATGTATTGTCAGGAAGCCAAACACCATTCACTTAAGAGAAAACGCTTTTGGAATTGACTGTACCTATGCGACCAATTTTATGCAGCTAAATCATCCGACACGGCAAACAGTAGAAGGAAATGAAATTAATACATACTTAGGGGGTTCCTTAAAGTGTGCTTCGACGTATTAAGCCTTTAAGAGATTCCCATATTAAATCGATTTATACTACACACACTCTTCTTGCAGGCCAGATAAAAAAATTCTTAGAACTCTGCTGACTCATTACTAAAACTGAGAAAACTCACCGACCAAAAGTTAATAAATTCGACTTTATACGGAGTCTTCTCATTGAGGCGATAATTTTTGAAAATTAGGTGATGGGTTCTGATAAGCCATTTTGGAGTTATTTCACCAGGTTACTTGAAAGTTTGAGCAAAAATATTTATGTTCATATGTGACCAAATTTTAATGCAGCTAACTCCACCAAAAAATAAATTTCAAAAAATTAAATTTTTTACACTGCAAAGTTTGTGTTGGTAAATGCAAAAAGAATTAATTTTAGGATAGAATAGGAGGCCTGTGCGAGTGTCCGTTTTCACCATTTCAATGTATTTGATACTAAATTTGTGTGATATTTAAATTTTTTCAAACAAAGACTAGATATTGTCACGTGTAAACTTATAGCGCAGTGGAAGATAACGTGTAAGCTAGCAAAGTAAAACAACAGCATTGTAGACATATTAAATTTATTCACAATAACGATGATACAGAAATAAATAAAGACCAATAATGGAAATGCGAACTAGCATTTTTACAAAGAAGAACTCCGAGAGGAATTCTGAGAGCATCCTCTAACACGAGGAATTGCTCTCGAGAAGGGGCTTTAAACGCTCCTTTTACAAGATACAAAATAACGCCTTCGAAGGACGTCTCTTAATGTTTCCTGTGCCTGAGCACTACTTAATAAAGTAAGATAAGCCGCAGAGGACGGCTTAACATCCACGAAAGTATGAGATAAAAATTACTAGCGCCGCAATAGAAGAACGGCACAGAACGCACTTCGTGCGCAAACCGTTGAAAGGATAAGAAAAATTACATCACATAAGTAGTCCTGACATTAGCTCTTAGGATCCGCCAAGTCGCATTAGGGAACGGCCCAAACTTCACAAGTATGCAGGTACGCACTGCGTTTGGTGGGAGGCCAGCTGATGCTGGACCTGCAAAGGAAAGAAAGCAAGAAGACTTAATAGAACGCATAAGCTTTTGTCATTCATAATAAGGCAGCGTGAGAGGACGCGGCGGAATACATTTTAAGTGGCGTGAGAGAGAGAGTAACAGAATTATGCACAAGAGTCAGCTTACCTCCGATAATCAAAGAAGGCGCCCAAATCTTGATTAAGGTATGCCTCTAAGCCCCACGGGGCTATCAGTATCGATCCATCTGACTCCGGGTCCAATACTCCGCTGTCCCACGCTGCAGGACGTTGTAATGAGGGAATGGGTAGGCCGACGACCAATACCAAATTGTCCTCGATGAAGGGCTGAGGAGGGACGTAAAACTGCCAGTAGATATGTTGCTGGAATGTAGCTGCCAGCGAAGATTAGAAAGAGGATTCCCCTGTAGATAGCTGGAAGCCTGCGTCACCATTAACGTCGAACCATAGCCTAATAATACCAAGTCTGTACACTCCCGTCGAATCCTATAGTAAAAAACGTGCCGATTTCTGCTCCTCGTACAAGCAGCGAACCTAACGGATGGCCCCGGAACTTACAGCTAACATACGCATCGTTATGACGTCAAAATTCTCCAACCAATGGGAAAACGCTTTGTCAGTTGGCTATGATTCGCTTCGAGTGGTCGTTAGCGATCAGAGATATTTATTTTAACTGCGTTAATGTTTCGTTTAACGGCAAAATATTTAAACATCCGAAAAAGAATTAGTTGATAGCTTGCTTATATATAAGAAAGAAAAAGAAGAAGCCGTAATATATTGTGATTGGAAGTTAAAGCGAAGTTTCTTGATAAATACACGGAAGAGCTCTTGATACACGCGATCTAATTCAAACGTTATTGTGGGGCCGTCCGCTAGGTGGCTGGGCATGCGCAGATGGAAATCAGGAATCAAAGGAAACCCCAGAGTGTACAGACTTGGTATTATTAGGCTATGGTCGAACTCCGGACGAGCTTCTCTTTCTTCGTCGTTCGATACTACGAAGGGTGCTCGCGCCAGCCGGTCGAACTCTGCTGCTTCCGCTACTGTACAATGAGAAATACCATTAGCCACACCGATACGCACACCTTGCGACGTAACTCCCGTTGAAAGCAAGTTTGCCACGGTACGAAGAATGCTATTCCGAGCACAAGACTTATTATCTGCCGGTCTACTGTTCCACAGCCAGAAAACATCAAGCTCGACAGAATACTCACTTGGCATAAAGTTCAATGTCCTCGTGTATCCATCTCGAGCTCGAACCTCCAGTCTTCCTCGGTCGGCTGACTCGTGCACTCTCCTTGATTCCATACCACGCCCCCTCTCTCTCGCTAAACGCTCATTTTTGCACGAACCAACGTCGCTCCTAAAAGCAGGCTTTTTGGCCCGCCATCTATTGCCTCTCTTATGCGAAGAATGATTATTAATAATATTGACATTATTAATCGAACTATCGCTGGCAATAGATGGCGCCTTAGGCTGCGCGCTGGAAGCAGACGCTTTATTTTGCTGGCGACTACGATCGCGCTCAACGCTGCTCACAATGCTTTGTGACAGAGATCAAGTAGCAAATGAGTTTATTTAAAAGTTCAGATTTCGAGCCTTCGCTTCTGCCTACAGGTATTTCGTTTACGTTAATTTTCTCACAATTGTTAATGTATATCGCGCATGAGTGCTCCCTTCTCTCTGTTAAGTCCGTATCTTCCCAGATTAGAAATAAAAAAACGTGACACTTAATAGTGATGAATTAAAAAGAATGAGAAAGAAAGAAAGAAATTTGAATGAGAAAGAAACACAATTACAGAAGTTGGAACCAGGTCAAAAGCGTCAAATGAAATTTTGGGAAAAAAGGAAAATGGAGATGGAAAAACGTTTGGAAAGAAAACACAAATTGAAAACAGAAATTCCGTCTTTTCATGAGAAGAGAGGACGACCAAGATTGGACGAAGCTCAGCCACAACGATTGGTTGTACTATTGTACGATCGGACGATTGTAGAAATAGCCAAGCATGGATCAGTTGATGAAGAGAAACGAAAAAATGAAATGAATAATAGCGTCAAAACATTAGATGAATTGATAGAGGAAGTAGAAAAGACAGGATTTAATATTCCTAGGAGTGGTGTTTACATTCGATTATTACCTAATAGATTCAATCCTGTGGAAGGCAGAAAATATTTTGATACAGTTCCTGTTAAATTGATGATAAACCATAATGATAAACGTGCAGATCTCTCCCCCGACATCTATGCCAAGTTGTAGCCTTTCAAGCCACTTATTAAAGGCCAGACGGTAGCCTTCTTCTGGTATAGTCCGTAGAGCTGAATTACTGTTTGTGCGAGATCTTGTACCCGACGAAATAGCTTTCCAGCAAGTTTTCTTTTAACTGTAGGGAACAACCAAAAGTCGTTTGGTGCAGTTCGGGAGAGTAGGCTGGATGTGGAAGAACTTGTATTTTTTCTTGCTGTAGATAGGCAGCAACAGCCTTCGTCTTGTGGGCACTCGCGTTGTCGTGCAAAAGCAAGTTCTGCTGGTTTGAATTGTTGGGCGTGCTGTTTGATTTTGTTAATTAACTGAGACAACACAATTGTTTGCAGTAGTGTCCTGTAATTGTAAGACCCTCTGGCATACAGTTCACAAGCAGTGGCCCAGAAAAATTAAAGAAAACACTGAACAAACGCTTGCGGGATCGAAAATCTGGCCTGAGCACCTGTGGTCGAGGATTGTCTTCATTTATCCAAACACAATTTGCTGTTTTACTAGGGGTTGTGTAATAGTAAAACCAGGTCTAGTTCCCTCTGACAATGTCTGTAGGCCTCTTGGATCCATTTGGAAGGAAAAATAAAGCAACTCTCTCGCTTTTTCAACACGCAGCTTTTTCTGATCGCCAGAAAGATTGTGTGGTACAAATTTTTTTCAGATGAAGGTGGTCGTGCAAAAGTTTCTCAAGCATGGTCCCGAGGTGGCCATATTAAGCGGCGACCACTGTACTGCCTACTGATAAACAAATAGGCTTCACATTATCACTAGGATATAGGGATTTTCCGTGACTAATTTATCCACAGACTATCGTTGCCTGGTTCACTGCTTCTGTTGGTCGACCTGAGCGAAAGTCATCTTGTAAGCTCATCCTACCTTGTTTAAATATTCGAATCCAATGGGCAACAGTGTCAAACGAACAAGCACTACTTTCATAAACAGTGAACAAATCTTCATGAATTTCTTTTGCTTCCTGCCCGATTTTGAAACGGGTAAAGATGTAGAATCTTTCAATGTTTTTTAGAGTGCTCCATAGAAAAAAGGCAGCGTGATTTATTTTGAACAAGCAGAGGTACCCGGTGTTGCCCGGGATAAATACACTTGTAGGTAAAGAGAACAGTCTCAAAAAATTAAATTATAACTCCCAACTGGTTAAAAAAAACTCAATCAATACAACACAGAGCAAAGGGATTATGCATTCTACTAAAAATACCAGGAAGTCTAGTTGATATACCGGGAATTTATCGAAACTCTTCTTGACTTCCCTCACCACTGCGGAGCATCACCAGATATTTTAGACTAAGTTTTTCTTGCCCTTGACGTAGAAGCTCTTATACCCTCTTGCTCCTTTCGAAACTCCCGTTGTTCAGATGTTTCAAACGCCCGTAGAGCTTTTTCTGTTTTAGTTGCTGAGTTTCTCCGACCTATATTCGTTCTTTCTCTTTCCTTTCCAACACATAATTTTTTGCCAATCGTCTGGACGTTTGATAGAAAGGTTAAGGGAGACACGCCTGACTCCTATGCCTAATCTATAGTCGCTACCTTAATAATTTCTGTCACTGCATCTTCACTTTATGCTCATTATCAATAATTCTTGGAAACGAATCTTCAGTCATCGCATTATCAGCATCTCAGTTTCCAAATATACACTGTCCCACAGAATTTAATCAAAATGTATTTTTAGAAAATGTTTGGATCTGCTGTGCTACAAAATAAGAGAAGTGATAACCGCGGCGTGGCTCGGACTTTTTTTTTTAATAAATTTAGAAATATCTTAAAAATAAACACATGAAAACGCTTAGAATTAATACGGTAAAAATTCTTAATGGAAATTTGAAAAAAAAATTTTAAAGGCTCACAATGTATGGACCTCTCCAAGGATGCCATTGATAGTCTAAATAATTGCTTACTCACGTAATCTCTCTTTAGATGTACACTTGATTTGGTTCAAATTCCCTTTCTTCTCTCGATGACTTGAATCAAAACTTGGAAATTCATCTCTTTGTGTAGTTTAGCGATCGCCGATTCTTCTATTAACATGCTCACCAGTTGTTCAATACACCACGGAGCTAAAGGAGTGCTTCCACTATTTCTCAATAGTCTGCTAACTCTCCATTATCTCCAGTTACTGATCGTTTTAAATATTTTCAAGAAATTTTTAAGTACTAAGAACTCTCTTTTCAAAGAAAAGCCTGATCATTGCACAAACATTGCCTTTCATTGTTGGTCATGAGATATTTCTCTATAATATGCCCTGTAAAAACCATGAATATAGATTTGATAGTTTTATTGATAGTTATTATTTTTCCGAAATCTGAGGTAGACAGTGACCTTTCTCATGCTTTGAAGGATAAGTATGCAAAATTTCGTCAAGATCGGAATAAAACTGTAGATTTGCATAAGAAACAAACAAACAAACAAACACAAAAACAAACAAATCCACTAACAAACATCCTTCTTTATATATCTAGAAAGACTAGCAGAGGACCCGGCATTGCCCGGGATAATTACGCTTGTAGGGAAACGGAACAACCTCAAAAAGCTAAATTAAACCTCCAAATTGGTTAAATAATAACTCAATCACTACAATATAGAGCGAAGGGACTATCCATTCTAAGAAAAATCCGAAAGACAGGAATTTACCTCTTCACTGAAAAAATCCATTCCAGGAGATATAGAGGGACTTGATTTACCGGAAAAAAAAATTTTAAAGGCTCAAAATCGATGGACCTCTCCAAGGATGCCTTCTAGTCTAAATAATTTATTGCTCACGTAAGCTTACTTTAGATGTACACTTGATGTTGTTGCAGTTTCCTTTCTTCTTTCGATGTCTTGAAGCAAAAATTGGCCATTCACCACTTTGTGTAGTCTAGCGGTCGCCGATTCTTCTATTTACTTGCTTACCATTTGCTCAATACAGCACGGAGCTAAAGGAGTGCTTCCTCTATCGTCTTTCACTCTTTCTCAATAGTCTGCTAACTCATTATCTCCAGTTACTGATCATGTTTAAAGATTTTCAAGAAATTGTTAAGCACTAAGAATTCTCTTTTCTAAGAAAAGCCTGAATAACAGGAATTCCATGCATTGAATTCAATACTGCGCAAACTTTGTTTTGCATTGTTGGTCATGAGATATATATTGTTGATCCTTGCATTGTGTTGGTGCCCTGCGTGTTGACACCATTGTTGGTACCTATTCTTGCACAATCTTTTATTTGCATTGTTGGTCATGAGTTATATATTGTTGATCCGTGCAGAGTGTTTGT
>JAHWFO010080769.1:3143-17396 GCA_023313115.1 Rhysida immarginata | reverse complement strand
GAAATTCCGGATCAACAAGTTTATCCACGGTTATACGAAGTCGTGACAAAAAGCATGATCCATGGACCGTGTGGTACATGTAATCCTAATTCTCTATGCATTGATAATGGGAAATGTACCAAAAAATTCCCAAAGGAATTTTCAAATAATACGCTTGGGAATGTTGATGGGTAAGTTAATTCCCTGCTTCGAATTAACGAAGTTCTTCGCGTTTGACTAGCCATTGTCAAAATTAATTTCTTTAGAAGTGTTAGAAATTGCAGGAAAATTCAATTAGGATCTGTGTTAAATCAACGTTTTAACAATGCAGCAAATTCGTGGGCGATTACGCTTATCGGAATATACACATTGGCGGCGATTAGAGCTAACATTCTATTCTGACATAGCCTGCAAAAAATCTTGAAGGCTATGTGTCAAATCATCAAGATTATGATTTGGACATGGCCGTTGAAATGAATGGCCGGGCATCATGTCGGCAGGTAACAAAACCGTCTTTCCGCCAAGCGCTCTCCCCGATGATGAGTGGATCATCCGAAGAGAAGGAGAAGTAAAGCATGACCAGGGTTTGGCGAACTGAGTGCGCAGGTGCGTCTCAGAATCCGAAAAGGAGGTTTAAAAGGAGGCGCATCCAGCGAGCACGGCAGAGAATTCCCCAATCAGCCCAGGTGTTCTTAAATTATCGTGCGGCCCGCCAGGACGAAACAGCGAGGTTTGCCACGACGAAGCGAGTTCTCGCCGATCAAGGAGACTGCAGTTGAGGAGCAACATTCCACATTTGGCCCGATGGAGCGAACGCAGCCACTATCTTGCTTTGGCCTCTCCGGTTCGTAATTTCCAAAGATTTCCTTGCTTCCATCGTCAATCAGAAATAACAATTCTAACAAACTTTTAAATTCCATTTCCAAGGTTTTGCTGCAAGCTAAGGCCCTCAGAAGCAAAGACGTACCTAGCCTGGCCAGTTCTAAAATCCAGGATTCTTCATTTGGACATCGCCGCCGCCCACGCCTTAGGAACAATAGGACAGAGGACCTAGAGAATAATATTGCTAGCGTCACTGCTCCAACCCAAGCCTTCTGGAGCAGGCCTCAACGCAATAAGACGCTTCGGATCTATTACGAAGGTAAAAAGAATAGTACGCTAACTATTTGAGCTAAGGGAGCATCCAAAAAATATTTCACACGAATTTTCACCCAACAATCACATTTGAATGAGTGCGATAGTAGAACCCGGCCGACTGGCCCATCAGTGCCAGCCGTATCCATGATTAGATGTCAAGAGTCTGCAGCTAAGCAGATTGCACCTGAAGGATATCTGCCTACCTCAGAAGTGATTGAGTGCCCAGCACCTGAAGAATGTTTAATCCTCCCAAAGCAATTGCCAGTTTCCCTAATGTCACAAAGTGTTGTGACGGTTTCGAGCTCCAGTATTCTTAGCAGGACTAATAAGCTAAGAAATAATGCTGGAGTTTGGCTATCGCCAGTTATTGATAATAGATGGCGCTCACAACAGCCAAGGGACAACTGTTTTTATATAATCCCTGTGAGCGGAAGGAAGCGCAGAAAGCGTCGTATACAGCTGCGCGTGAGGGAGATGGACGAGCGGGAGGCAGCTTCAAAACAATGATTCACTGGCGTGAGGCGATAGGAGTGACTCTCAATGGAACATGGTTGTGCGCATGCGTTTCTTTTGGGTGAAACTAAAACTTGATAGCATGCAGGCCAGCCAACACCACCGTGAAGATTTATAACGAAATCTCAGTGTTTTCTCTCTATGAAATGCTTAATGAAATCTCAATGTGAATATAGAAACCATTCATTATTATTATTATTATTATTATTATTATTATTATTATTATTAGTTTTTTTTAAATTTATTTTATAATTTTCAGTTGGGAAGTATGTTTTCGTTTCCCCAACTGAATTTTTTTTTCTTATTTACCTACTAAAACTGTAATTTAACGTATTTTATATCGTTTTGCTGATTTTTTTGAGATATTAATTTTTTGACCCCCCACCCCCGAAAAAAAATTCTTTATATTATTTTTTAAAAGATGTATTTCAGGTATATAAATGTATATACAATATAAGTTTTCGTTGATGTCTTGTGCACATCATGAATAATTTTAAAAAGAACTGAAAATAATTTGAATTTCCGAAAATACAGCCAAGTAGCATTTAACCACGGAAGGACTTCTTATAATTTCGCTGAAATATTTATCAAATTTAATCCGTAATATATATTGATAAATTTTGACAATTTTATATATTATTTATACACACACACATACACGCGCGCACACAATATAAAATATTACATAGACCCAGCTGGGACTAAGTAATATTAGTAAATGATGGAACATAAAAATCGAAATCTGGACCAAAAACTGTCTAAAACCTAGAAATTTATAATTTCTCTATCTATATATATGTTATAGTTTTGGGTTATGCTTATGTATTTGTATGTTCCACAATCGGCCTGTATGATTGCGTCAACAATGGTACTGATTATGGCTGATGAAATGAATGCTTGCCTTAAGTTTCAAGCATGGTCTAAAGATACATGTTGGTTGGTTGGTTGGAATTTTCGGGCGTCGGCTGCTATGGCCATTTTGCGCCCGACAGAAAATTTAAAAACCCACAGTTTATGAGCCACAAAAGTTAAAAAAAAAAATCAGATGAAAAACATTCATAAAAACGTGAATGACAAAGATGGAGCAACAATAAAAAATATGACTGAGGATTTTAAAATCATTAATAAATTTAAAAACAGACATTTTTTCCCAGGGTTCTCCCATAATAAGAAATATTAATATAGGGCAGTGTAAATCATTAGTGTGTAAAAGGCACTTAATAAAATAAAGTAAAACATACGCTTAATGGTCAGATATATACAATGCAAAAACAATAAAAGGATGACTATATTAATTTAAAAACATGAATAATTTTTAAAAATAGAAACACTTTCTTAAAAATCATAGGGTTGTTCCCCAATAAAAAAATCTAGTGAATAATTCAGCCCTAATGAGCGTCGTAAATTAGTGTTTAAAGGGCACTATATAAGAATATGTTTAATAGTCAGCATTGCTCCACAGGAGCACAATGGAGCTGGGTCTTTTTTTAATAAATGGCCATGAGTAAGACGGCTGTGACCAATCCTAAGCCGAGTAAGAACAACATCTTCTCGCCTGTTTGTTAGACAAGGTACGGACCACGGTGTGATGGCACGCTTTATTTCATATAATTTATTCGCTGGGTTAAGAGGCCAAGATTCCTGCCAAGAAGATTAGAGTTTCTTGTAGATGACCGGGAACAAATGTTCGGGGATTGAGAGTAGCTCCGAGATAGGTAAGTCTGTAATAGCGTCTTTTGCCGCCTTGTCGACCCGTTCATTTTGCTGGATACCCATATGGTTAGGGATCCAAACAAAATAAATTATGGTACCTTGGAGATCCAGGTAATAAAGATATTCCTGGACTCTTATAACAAAAGGGTTGTCTGTATTGAATGACTCCAAGGATTGCAAGGCGCTCAGGGAATCAAAGAAAATCAAAAGTTGGAATTTGGATAATTAAAAGAGAACTCTAACGCTCTGGCTATGGCTAACAATTCCGCAGAGAAAATCGAAAATTCGTTTGGCAATGATAAGAAAATACCAAATTAAATAAAAGGAACGCACAGCCAACTCCGACCTCTGATTTGGATCCATCTGTATATATGTGGAAGCCATCAGGGAGGGATTCTAAAACATTCCTAAAAAGTGCCTTAATTTCAGCTTCTATAAAATTAGATTTTTTCCCAGCAAACAAGTTGTAATTTATATTTGGTTGGGGGAGAATCCACTGAGGAACATCTCTGACCTCTCGGCTATGCATGACTGGAAATGAGAGGTTCAGGCTCTCCAAAAGATTTTTGAGCATATTGTTTATGCTTCTAAAGGTATGAGGGGGGGGGGGGATACTAGATATATCATATAAACAGGCAAAAGCTGGGTGCAGACTTTCACCATATATACGAAGAGCATATTTAAGGAGGAGTTTGGCTCTTCTAAAACATAATGGGGGATCAGAAGCCTCCACATAAAGGTTCTCTACCGAACTTGTACGGAAAGCTCCTGTGGCAATTCTTATGCCTAGGTTATGGATGGGATCCAACAGCTTCAAGGTGCTCTTTGAAGCAGAGGCATATACAATGCTTCCATAGTCTAGTTTAGATCTAACTAGGGAGCCGTATAAAAATAAGAGCATCTTCCTATATGCGCCCCATTTGGTAGCGGAAATAGAGCGCAAAACATTCATGGCTTGTAACCATTTCGCTTTTAAATTACGAAGATGTGGGAGCCATGATAATTTTCTATCAAAGGTCAGACCCAAGAATTTGTGGGAGTCCACCACTGAGATCGGGGATCCATATAGTGTAAGGTCCGGGTCTGGATGGAGGCCTCTCAAAAAGCAAAAGTGTACGGCCCTTGTTTTTTGGGGTGAAAATTTGAAGCCTACTCCGTTGTTCCAGGTAAAAAGCTTGTTGATGGCCATTTGCAGTTGACGCTCAATAAAAGACATTGAGGACCCTCGACAATAAATGGCGATATCGTCAACGTACAGGGAATAGTTCGCAGTAGATGGAAATTGTAAACAAGCCTCATTAATAGCAATGAGGAATAGGAAGGAACTCAGCACACTTCCCTGTAGGACTCCATTATTCTGCGTAAAAGGGTCTGAGAGTGTTGACCCATCGCGAATTCGGAAGGTTCTATTCGCCAAGAAATTACACAGGAAAGAGAGAAGATGTCCTGTAAGGCCGTATTTACGCAAAAGTATTGCTATTCCATACCTCCAAGTTGTATCGTAGGCTTTTTCCAGGTCGAAGAAAACCCCTACGACATGTTGTCTATGTCTCTGTGCGAAATGAATCTCATGCTCCAACCGAAGAAGATGATCAACAGTTGAGCGGGATTTGCGGAAACCGCACTGAAACCTAGAGAATAGGTGTTTTTTTTTCAGGTACCACATAAATCGGACAGAGACCATCCTTTCCAAGACTTTGCAGAGACAGCTGGTTAGCGCTATTGGTCGATAGTTTGAAGGGCAAGCGTGGTCTATATTTGGTTTTGGAATAGCAATAACAATTGCTTCTCTCCACAAAGTTGGAATCTCTCCTAATGACCAAATGTAGTTGTATAACGAGAGAAGGTGAGCATAAGCTTCCCTCGTGAGATGTTTCAGGAAAGCGTATAAGATTCCTGGCGCAGAATCTCTGGAGCAACGAAGAGCATAATGCAGTTCCCGTAAAGAAAACGGGAAAATATATTTTTCGAGGTTTCGAGATTTAAAATTTATAGCATGCGATTCTTCGATACGTCGATACGTTTTTGTCTTTGGAAGTAGGCTGAGTAATGAATTATTTGTGAAACCTCAGCAAATGCCCTTCCGAGGATATTAGCTACCTCTTTCGGGTCAAAGTATGTATGACCATTTGCAAGAGTATGGAGTGGATGGGCAATTACTGGTTGCTATCATGTCTCTGTAAGAAAGCTCTGAGATGTGTGTCCGCATAAATGGCATTAAGTCAAGACCGTTCACCGTGGGTGTTGGACTCCGCCAAGGGTGTGTACTGTCGCCCCTCTTGTTCATTATCTTTATGGACTGGATAGACAGGGGCAGCCGAGGCGATGAGCGTGTTTGTGTGGGCGACTGCCTGGTGGAGAGGTTGCTCTTTGCTGACGACCTTGTCCTGCTTGGGTCTTCTCGCACGAACCTTCAGCATGCACTAGACCGGTTTGCAGCCAAATGTGAAAAGCTGGGATGAAGATCAGTGTGACTAAAACCGAGGTTCTGGTCCTTTCAAGACAGCCTGCTCAGTGCGCTCTCCATGTTAGGGGAGCCTAATTGAAACAGGTGGAGAAATTCAAGTATCTCGGGATTGCATTCACGAGTGATGGACGGCAGGAGAAAGAATTGATGCTCGGATCGGTGCAGCAAGCTGTGTCAGACGTGAACTGTGGCGATCCGTGGTAACGAAACGCGAGCTGGGTAACAAAGCCAAGCTCTCCGTCTTCAAATCTATCTTCGTCCCCATTCTCACCTATGGTCATGAGGCTTGGGTAATGACCGAAAGAGTGCGATCGCGGGTACAAGCGGCCGAAATGAGATTTCTGAGAGGTGTGGCAGGTGTTACACTACTAGATAGAGTGTACAGCAGCACAATAAGGGAATCTTTAGGTGTTGAGCCGCTACTTCTCCGCACTGAGAGATCTCAGTTGCGCTGGTATGGCCACTTGATACAGATGCCGCAAACTAGTCTTCCTAGGCAGTTGTTATTTTCCAAGCCGGTGGGTAAGAGACCAAGGAGTCTCCCTAGAACCAGGTGGCTAGACTACATGGAGAATCTGGGTTCCAGTCGCTTGGATATTACCAGGGAGGACATGCGCCTGATGGCGGAAGATCGCGATCGCTGGAGATCCTCCATAGGGCTGCAGCCCCCGCGACCCTAACGGATAAGCGGGTTTGAAAAGTAAGTAAGTAAGAAGGGAGTTTATCCGGGAGTCTTTTCCTATTTATTTTTCTAATCATGTACCATACAATTTGAAGGGGAATGTTTTTATTAATGGAGGAGATATAATCCCTCCAACAGAGTTTCTTATTATCGGAAATGATTAGTTTACAACTGGCCCTTTTTTTCTTGTAAGTAATAAGATTCTCGAGAGTGGGTTGTGCGGAAAAAATGCGGAGAGCTCTCTTACGTTCTCGAACCGCTAGGGCACATTCTTCATTCCACCATGGCACTGGAATTTTCGAGGAAGAGGATCTACACTTAGGGATGGATTGTTCTGCCGCATGGAGGATGCGGGAAGTGAAATCCTCTATAGCC
This sequence comes from Rhysida immarginata, assembly GCA_023313115.1. NCBI lineage: Eukaryota > Metazoa > Arthropoda > Chilopoda > Scolopendromorpha > Scolopendridae > Rhysida > Rhysida immarginata. Next base: position 10,530 of record JAHWFO010080769.1, on the reverse strand, counting down.
TTATCTACAGATGGAAAGGGTGGTTTATTCTCAAACTGTAGATGGGATTGGAAGACCTGCCAGTCTGCTTTATCCAATTTCCAACGTGGTAGAGGGTTGGAAAAAGTAGAAGAACTCAGGGAAATACTGATCGGGAAATGATCACTACCATGTAAATCTGAGAATACGCTCCAGGCTAAATTAGGTGTGCAAGATAAAGAGGATATAGATAGATCGATGCATGACAGAGAGCCATTGGCTGAGTGGAGGAATATTGGAGAGCCATCATTTAATAAATTGATATTAAAAGCATTCAAAACTTTCTCTATCATATATCCTCCTTCAGAGAGCTTTATAGACTCCCAAATGGGATTATGGGCGTTAAAATCCCCCAGAATAAGAAAGGGGCTTGGAAGTTCACACAGCATAGATGACAAAGATTTTTCATCCGTATATTGATCCGGAGGTAGATACAGTGAACATACAGTTAGAGATGAGAGATCTTTGAATAAGACTCTAACTGCTACCGCCTAGAGATTAGATGTTAAATTAATGATAATAAAAGGCAAAGATCTTTGAACTAAGATGGCAATACCTCCACAGGCTTTATTTCCTGGTGTATAATCCTTCTTAATAAAATTAAACCCTTTTAGGGTATGAGACTGGGATGGCAAGAGGAACGTTTCTTGCCAAGCCAATAAGGAGAAGGAGAACTTATTGACTAAGAGCTTGAGGTCTTCTAAGCGACAAAAGAATCCATTAAGGTTCCATTGTAACAGTGTCATGATGAAGGTTTTAAGATTTAAGTTTAAACTCCCGAGATAACTCCATCTCCTCAATAGGAGACACCTGTAAGTTTAAAGGGAAGTCTGACCCTCCTCCCCCCAGAACTGGAGAATTTGGTGTAGTTTCTACTACACGTTTTTTGGAGGGGTCAGAGGAAGTTGACACCTCTGACGAGCGTTTCTTACCATCTTCCCTTTCCGAAGTTTTTGGAGGAGTTCCAGGTAGTGCAATTGATTTCGAAGTCCGACTAGTGCTAGCACATGGTTCTGTGGAGGTGGAAGTTCCACAAGAAAAGTGTGCAATACTCAAATCAGTAATTGTTCCAACGGACTTAACAGAAGGACGACTCTTAACCACTGCTGCATAGTTACGGACTTCATTCTGTTCTACCTGCCTACGTGCTTCCGGAAAAAACAAACTCCCAAGGTCACGAAATAGGACAGTCTCTAGAAAGGGCAGAATGGGCTCCCTTGCAATTACAACACTGGAACTCGTTTGAACAATCTTCCATCTCATGTCCGGGCAGACCGCACTTGCAACAAACTGCATTAAAATGACAATTTGTTCTCGTGTGGCCGTACTTCTGACATTGGAAGCATCGCAACGGGTTGGGGATAAAGGGTCTCACGTGAAAGTGGATATAGCTGATATAGATGGCATCAGGCAAAACTGTTCCCTCAAAGTTAACAATGAAGAAATTTGTAGGATGAGGAACACCATTCCTCCTTGAAGCGATCTGGCGAATGTCAACTACAGATTGATATCAGGGTGGAGGCTTGCTTATCCTTAAAGACTTCAATCAGCAGATGGCCGTTGAAAAGTCTCTTGACATGTTTTATATCCCCAACGAGGCGTTTAAGTTCTTTTGAAATTAGAAATGGGAAGATGGTCTTAAACGACTCCCCACTTGCTAATTTCATCTCCAAAAACTTCGGACTCTTTTGCGGTCTTCGACTAGATCTCTCTTCACGGTCGTTCTTTTGTTTATGGTTAACTTGCTTATTCTGTTTTCCCATATTAAGTAGGAGAAATTTTCATCTCCCTCGCTCCCCACCCACCACCGAGCCCAACAAGGGTATGCACATTGGCACCAGGAATACGAGAGGAATATAGGCAGCGCCTAACCCTATGGCCAACGCTCCGAGGAGAAACGACCAGTCGATTGATCTGGACGGGCTCATCCAGACCACCCAAGGTGATCTAGAACAAGGTGGGGGTCAGTTTGCCGGAAGTAGTAAAAATTGCCTTACTGCGCAAGCGTATTTTGACGTCACTAGATGACATCGAAACCTATACCCGCTAAATCGAAACCTCAACAGAAACTAAAACATGGCGGCATTGAAAGCAGTCGTGCGATAGCCACACTTGACGACTCGTTCATTTCCTTCACAATTCTCATTCTTTATACTATATATTTTAATTAAATAATAATGCCATTATATGAAGGGACTTACGTAATTTATAATTATTGTAAAATGTACTTACGTATTATCTTTTTAATGTGAACACAGAGTTGATGTTAACTATCAGCACATCGCGCGATAACTGATCATGCGACCAAGGTAAGTGAAATTTACTGAGACTAAATAGAAAAAGGGTTATATATCAGTTCGTTAGAAGGGGAGTGGGTGTCTTTAAAATGTAAAATCATTTACCTTGGTCTCATGTTCACTCATCGCGCAATGTGCGGATAGTTAAGCGAACACAGAGACAAGGACGATAACGTATTTCTCATTAACATTAGGCCTAGTTATCATTCCTCGTTAAGATTTCGAAATTGATTCGTCGGAACCGTTGGCAGTTAAGAGACAGATGATAATTTCGATATTATTTCTTAATAACTTTATTTATGCAGGCATTAGGAAATTTTAATTTATAAAATAGTAAGTTTACAAATAAACGTTTCTTCAGAAATCAACGTAAGAGTTTTGTTTTTTTACGTGAAAACGTTTTCTTTTGTGACCAGAATAATGGCTACCGCACACGCCGGAAGTAAAGCCATAAGTCATCCGGTGACGTCACAATACGCATGCGCGTTAAGCACTTCTGACAAACTGGACCTACCTGTTATTCTAGATTACCTTGCAGACCACCCATCCTTCCGAGAAGCAGGGGCCAAAGTGGTGTGTTGTTCCGGAAAGCCTTCCCTCAACCGCCAGGATCCCCCTTTCCCCAGAAGTAGGGTCGCTGCGCACGGCAAACACGCAGGTGGACGTACTGGTCGTAATGGAGGCCATGTCAAAACCATGCCTGCATTGCGAGCACCGGTCCCTTTGGGAGGGTCCACAACGGACCGGACACTTTTAGTCTGGCATGGGTGACCCGATCCAGCATAGCCTTTAGCGTCACTGAGGAACTAAAGCCCCTCCACCACGTCAAGGTAGTGCCCACGGAGGGGCTATAGATACATGTATAATCATGGTTTCAAGTATTAAGGGGAATAATAAATAAATAAATATCAATATTTCTTTTTTTTAAGTCTTTGGCGAGATGTTAAAATTAAAAAAAAAACAAATATGCGAGTATAACTTTCAAGAGTGCAGCTGCTCAAGGTATTACTGAAAAAATGAAGGGTTTATTTTAAGTTTGGTACAGTTATTTACCAAGCATCTACAGTGAGCAAGACTTGACCAAGCAGCATTTTTCTCCAAGTCGCTTCCGCCCATCAGTCTTTCTCACGATCTGATTCCACTCTCATTCCAAGACAAGTCTCAGCAGCAACTGAGCATCTTTCTATACTGTACGGCAGCATCTTTCTATACTGTCATATGGAGAACAAATGCCAGAAAAAATGGATCAGGTAAATTGATAATTAATTTATACAAAATTTATCTGTACACCGATAGTGCAGTGATAAAGGCGCCCATACTACACGCTACCTTCACTGGCGCGAGGCGATAGGAGTGACTCTCAATGTTCACGTTGGTGTTTGTTGGCCTGCATGCTATCAGGTTTTAGTTGCACCCAAAAGAAACGCATGCGCACAACCATGTTCCATTGAGAGTCACTCCTATCGCCTCGCGCCAGTCAAGGATTCGGCCTCAGAGATCATTGAGGAAAGGTTAGCTGAGAATTTGCTCGTGAAGGAGAGCAAAAGAAACCTCATAAGTCCTTGGATGCAAGGAGAGGCTTCAAAGAGAAGGCGAACTGCGGAGAAGGTTCGAGAAACCGATGCTCGTCAGCGTGTGGACTCAAGCAGTGTGTTAAATGTTAAGAGTGATAGTCTTAATAACGTAATTAATGCTTCAACTCCATTAGTTCGTTCTCCAGCCAAGCCCTTAGAAACCAGCACGTCGGAAGTTTCAACAGGTTCGCCATTCGTTGCATTTTTTGAAGAAGGTCTGCTACGCGTCCCGAAGCAAGCTCATGCCGAGCAGAGGACAGCAATTTCAGCGACCGCTTCAACTACTCGCAGGAACGTTCACTCCGACGCCATAAAGGTAACCGCTCCTACCGAGCAGAAGACTTCTTTCCCGAGAAAAGCTACGCCATCATTGGGACCAGGCTATGACTTTTAGATTTTTTCGTCCAGTATAAGCTTCGCCATTGTCTAAGCAGCGGACCTACTCATCTCTGACTGTGACCAGATTTTCCCAAAGGAGGAATTAGCAAACTATTCTTCAAGCTACGTAGTCGCCGGAATATTTCCTTGGTCCGTTCGTGGCTATATAAGGAAGAGTCTCGGCACTTTCGCCCTAATCTCGAGGTAAGCCGAATTCCTGTCAATCTCTGTCAAAAAAAAATCTCTGGTTAAAGTTTATATGACGCAGAAATGGATAATGTTATACTGCGTCGTATTAAGATGAATATAAATATAATTTAGCGCCCGTTCTCCTCTCCAGCATATAAAATTTAACAAATTGTTGTATAATTTTTTTTGGCTTTGCGCGTAAGGTCTAGAGTTTGCCAATAGAATGTTAATGGCTGCATGAGAACTAAATTTTTTTGGAAGGAATTCGTGTGTTGCTTATAGTTGTTTTATTAATGCGTTTACTTGTTAAAGCTTTTACTAATTTAAGTTTTAAGATTAGACAGTAGTTTTAAAATTTTGTTGCTTCAAGTTCTCTGCTTAGTATCCGTGTTTTCTAATGGCTGCTTAAATTTATTCTGCAGCTTCCCTTGCCAAACGTATCGAGACGTTCAACGCCTATGCGTAACCGGGATGTGGAATGCGGCCAGCAACTAGAGGCACAAAACTATACTCAAGTTTTCAATTTAAATCTTATCTGCAGCCAGCTAATTGTAATTTGCTATGTGCACTTTGAAACTAAACTAAACTTTGGTCGGGAAAATTTGTTCTGGGGTTTGGTCTTGTTAAAGGCTATGGGCCTTAATTGTTTGCTAAAATTTTGCCAACGACCTTTATGTCGTTGATTATAACTATTTAACTTTGGGGAAGGAATAGTTTTCCCGTTTATTTGTATTATTAGGAGTTTTTCCTCAGAATATAATAAATCCAATTACTCTGTTAGTGAAATTGTTCCTATTATAAATCGGTTTAATATAAGTATATTAGGCTGTAAAAGTAATTTATTTAATGGTTATTAAAAATACAAAAAAATGTATACTCCTTGTAACTAATTTCCTTGTACACTCACAACTTCCACTGCGCGTGTTCGTGACACCTAACTGCGCGCAAGCGAGGGGGATAGAATTAAGGCTCATGGCCGGCAGTCACCTAGGCCTGGGTCACACTGGCGTAAAACGCCGCGTAAATACGCCGACGTAACGACGCCAGTGATGTCACTTCTGCAAAATAGCTTGGCGCCGCGCTTTACGCTGAAGTTGATTTTTGTTCAACCTTTTACGTCGCGTTAGATCGTACGCCGAACATCCAGCCAATCAGAAGAGCGATTGGTCCGCCATTAAGATGGCCGACAAGAGAGCGATGTACAATAGCGAATGCTTTGTAGAAATGGTGAGGAAGTTTAGCTATCTGTATGATGAATAAAGTCCAGGCTATTAAAATACTGCTACACTTTGTGATAAAGGTCGATACTGTTGGCATTCATGCTGAAGCTACTTCAAGTGATGTCGTGCTTTAAACCAATAGCGAAATGACATCACAAATGCGCCGCGTTATACGCTTTCAGTTTGAACAGCTGAACGTCGACGTTTTTTCTACGACGTACTTACGTGGCGTTTTACGCCAGTGTGACCCAGGCTTAAGGCCTGGTCAGGTAAGAGGGACAACGGGAAGCGAAGTGATGCTCTTTTGTTGAAACAAAAATACACGTAGCGATCCTAACGTCTGGGACATGAAATGTTAGGCTCTGTAACCTTCAACCCAGAGAGCGTTAAAGAAAGTTTCTGTTTTAACCTCTAACCCAGACATGAAGAACACTTTTACTTTCAATTTCGAAGCGACTGCCTGCCTGCAACTGCTGTCAGTGCAGGTGAATCTATGTTATTTTTATAATTTTTTTTCCATGGATAAAATTTTTTTAGCAAGGTATTGTGCAGCGAAAACGTGCAGAAATTCCAATCGGAAAGCAGGGATTTCTTTTTTTCGTTTTCCGAAAGAAGAAAATAGGCGAGTCTGTTTACATTAAATTCTTCTTATGATAAATGAAATGTAAATACATAATAAATTTTTTAAGTTAAATATACTTTTCATTAATTTATTATTATTTTGTTATCTTTCTTTATTAATTCATGTAGCTACTCAGTGAGCTTAAATTAAGTACATAGATTGGCGGTTGACGAGCCTATGCGCGCAATCAATCTAAAAAAAAAACGATTAAAAACTTTTTTAAACTTTTTAAAATGTCTTGCTTATCTGATATTACATACATATGTATTGTTTTATAATGTAAGTATTAAATGAACATTGCCTCTAATTAATGCCGCTACTTATCGTCAAGTATCGTAACCCATTAATACAGATTTCCAAGTTAGTCTCAATCCCAATTAACTCGGATAATACAGTTTTAAAACAAGTTTGATGTACAACCTTTTGCTAGGGGTCTGGAAAATAAACAAAACTAAGTGGAATGTTCTGCGGTTGATAATCAAAAAGTACGTTTATTTCTGCTTTTATCACATCAATATTTAGTGTGGCCACCACCTGCCTCTCGAACAGCACGCATCCGTTTCGGGTAGGAGCGGAGGAGTGTCTCAAACAGAGCAGTATCGTACTCCATGTCCTTCAGCACAGATGTCAGGTGTCCCATTAGAAGGCCTCGAGAATACCGATTTTCACGTTCTTGAATCATTAAAGATTCCACTGCGTCTTTTAACACGGCTCCAAAATGTTCAGCAACGTTTAGGTCAGGGGATGCTAAATAAAAGACGCACCTGCTTCCATTGCCTCTCGATATGCATTTGCACGAACTCTATCCATGAAACGCTGCTCTTCACTGTCATTTATTAAACCAGCCATATTTGTTTGATACCAATAGACGCACAATGAACTACTCTCTGCCGAAGCGTCATAAGAGTGTGCTACAACGCTGCGGTTTAAGTCGCAGCCCCCTAGCTAAAGGTTATGCACAACCCCGTACAACAACAATTTCTTACGGAATAATATTAGTCTTATAAATTTTGCATTATATCCTATAAATACTGTTCTTTTAATTGAAAACAGCAAATCAAAATCATTCCAGTACAAACGCACTTTTTT
>JAHWFO010080768.1:3177-27558 GCA_023313115.1 Rhysida immarginata | reverse complement strand
TTGTCTGTGGGTGGGTCTGTGTGTACGTTTTTTATACAAATCTACAGTTTTATTCCGATCTTGATGAAATTTCGCATACATGACCTTCAAAGCATGAGGAAGGTCACTGTCTACTTCAGATTTCGAAAAAATAATAATTATTGATAAAAAATCGATATTCATGGTTATGGCAGGGCATATTAATGAGAAATATCGCATGACCAACAATGCAAGACAAAGTTTTTGCAACAATGGTATCAACACGCAATTCACAAACACTCTGCACGGACCAACAATATATATCTCATGACCAACAATGCAAATAAAAGTTTGTGCAACAATAGGTATCAACAATGGTTTCAACACGCAATTCACCAATAACAATGAGCTCAAAATGATGATGCAATGATAAAGCAATCCTTTCCAAGAATTATAACAATGAACATAAAATGATGATGCAATATGGATAAGTTTCAATTTGTAACAATGCATAGAATTCCTGTTATTCAGGTTTTTCTTAGAAAAGAGAGTTCTTAGTACTTAACAATTTCTTGAAAATCTTTAAAAATGATCAGTAGCTAGAGATAATGAAGAGTTAGCAGATTATTGAGAAAGAGTGGAAAGACGACAGAGAAAGCAAACCTTTAGCTCCGTGCTGTATTGAGCAAATGGGAAGCAAGTAAATAGAAGAATTGGCGACTGCTAGACTACCCAAAGTAATGAAAAGCCAAATTTTGCTTCAACACAGCGAGAGAAGAGTGGAAATTGCAACAACATCAAGTGTACATCTGAAGTAAGATTATCTGAGTAAGAAATTATTGAAGCGATCCATCCATTGTGAGCCTTTAAAAAGATTTTTTTCGAATTTTCATTAAGAATTTTTCCTGTATTAATTCTAAGCATTTTCATGTGTTTATTTTTAAGATATTGCAAAATTTAAGTTAATTTTTGAGATTGTTCTGTTTTCATCCAAGTGTAATTATCCCGGGCAACGCCGGGTACCTCTTCTAGTATAATAATAATTAATAAGAAATTAATAATATTTTTATATATATGTATATTATAAAATTAATTTATTATTATTAATATTAATTATATAATAAATGATCTACAAAACGATCTTAAATATTACTACACTAAGAAGAAAACAGAACAATAATAAAAAAAAAACAACCGCCCCCCCCCCCTTTACAAATTCTTATGAGCCGCCACTGGTTTTAATCTATAGAAAATTGCTACTTTATGCATTAAATTTTCAGATAGTTTTAATGTGTTTGAACTATGCATTTCCCTTAGAAGTAGGTCTTGCTTAGCAACAAGAGGCCTCCTTAGCAACCTCATCTAATTTTAACAACCAAAGACCTTCTTTAGAAATCTAATACTTTCCTTTTTTATCTCGAATGCCTTAAAATCCTATTGGTCCTGGGCATTTCGGTTGCCTGACTGATTATTATTGTTGTTTCGGGAAACCAATCTCGGATCAATGCGGAGGCCAAGTCCCAGAGGCGGACCCAAGAGAGGACCAAGCTTCAGGGACTCATATGAAAGGAAAGGAAAAAAATTACGCTTTCATGGGAGTATTGATGTTTAAGTGTAGGAATTTCCTTACTATCTAACAAGGGGTTTAGAATTATGGCTTTCTGTAAGGTTTTGTATAAGTGTGGGTTTAAATTTTAGTGTTGACAGGCTTTTGTGTAGCTAGTGTGGAATAACTCCAGTGGCAGAACGAACGATAGGAACAATGTGTATTTTGTTAACTCCCCAAAAGCGTTTTATTTCGTGTGTAAGATACGCATATTTAGTGATTTTGTCAGGGCATGTCTTTTGTAAGTTATGTGTGTTGGGGATGGAGTTATCAATTACGTAGGTCACTTTGTTTTGCTTATCTACTAATGTAATGTCTGGTCTGTTATGAGGGATAGTTTTGTCAGAATATAGTTTATGTGTGGTGTTCTGTAAGACAGTGTTGGGGATATATTTATAGTATGGAGTGTGAATGTCCCTTAGCTTGTGTATCTTAGGTAGATGCTGATGTATGATGTTGGCTACCTGGTTATGTCTATGTAAATAATCTGTCTGCGTGAGTATTTTGCAACTGGATATGACGTGTTGGATGGTTTTCTCTGCGATATGGCATTTCCTGCAAGACCCGTCAGTCGAATCTTTGATAATGTTTTCTTTAGCTTTTAGTGTTAATAACCTGGTCTTGTATGGCAACCCTGGTTCCTTCAGTTTCCCCAAAGAGACATCCTTCACTCAACCAAAAGTTTGACGCCATGATTGAAGTTTATGCAAGTTGTAGGAATGTTATGGGTGTTCTGCACGCTGTTCAGGTTCAAAGTGTGTATTTTGTTTCAGCCATGCTGACTGCTTTGTGTAATCATGATGTGTGTTGTTTAGAGTAAAAGAATTCTCTGAGTGACTGAGTCAGTTTCTGATGTAGATCTATTATATCAATAAGACCCGATGGTGAGTCTTTCAATAGCTGCGTGTGGATGGTGCTTTCTGTGCTTTGTAAGCAGTTTACGTTGTTTCCTTTCAAGTCCCTCAAGATGTGTGTGTGTCCACTGTATGACTCCAAAGGAGTAGGAGAGTATTTGCGTGGCATAAGTTTTGATGGTCTTGAATAAATTTCTGGAATTTATATGCGTTTTAAGTATTACCTCTAGCCTATGAAGATATTGTTTAATGAGTGTATTCTTTATGTGTTTGTGCTCCAGAAGCTTGGCTTGCTTAAATCCTAGATATTTGTAACATTCGTCATTTTTTATAGCAGCAATGTGACCTGGTTCTTCTAATGTGAAGCCCCTTTCCCTGAGTACTCCATTTTCAATGTGAATAGTTTTGCATTTGTCCAATTCAAATTGCATGTGTATGTCTTTTGAAAAAGTTTGTGTAATGTCGAGTAACTGGTGCAATTTTGTTTGTATGGAGACGTAGATTTTCATGTCGTCGATGTAAAGTAAGTGTGAAAGCATGTAGTGGAAGTTTTTACTGTGTTTAATCGTGTAGCCGTAAGTTGTGCTGTTCAGTCTGTGTGAAATGCAAGACAAAACCAGAAAGGGCTCAGTGAGTCACCCTGGAAAATACCCCGATTTATCTGTATTTTATCAGTCATGGTGGTATCACTGTTAATTGGATGGAGTATTATAATTTCCAGGCTTGATTTTTCCCTTTTCTATATGAAGAACTCTGCATTTATCCAATCCGAACTGCATGCAGATATCTTTTGAGAAGGTTGTAGTAATGTCCAAAAGATATTTAAGCTGTCGTTCATTTGAAGCATAAATCTTGATATCATCAATATATAAAAGATGTGACAAAGTAAAACTGTTGTCTGAACCATTTCTAATTTTGAATCCATAATTAGTGCTATTGAGAATATTAGACAAAGGGTTTAATGCAAGGCAGAACCAAAGGGGACTCAAAGAATCCCCTTGGAATAAACCTCTTTTTATATCAATTCTTGGCGTTGTGAAACCTTTATTGGAAAGTTGAACATGCAGAACAGTATTCCACTTTGTCATAGTTGCTTCCAGAAATTTAATAATAGTACTGTTAATTTTGTAAATTTCCAAAACTTTTAAAAGCCAATTATGTGGAACACTATCAAAAGCTTTACAATAATCTATAAAAGCAACATGAAGATTTCTACTTTGTTTGCGTGTTTGTTGAAGAATTACCGAATCAATTATCAGTTGTTCCATGCATCCCATATGATACTTCCGGCATCCTTTTTGTTGTTCCGCTATCATATTATATTGATCAACATGGTTGTACATTTTATTTGTGATGCATGATGTTAATATTTTATATATAGTAGGTAGACATGTTATGGGTCGATATTGTTCAGGATCATCCGTATTTATTGATTTAGGTTTCAAGTATGTTATTCCTGTCGTAAAAAATTCTGGTAATTGTATTGGATTGTTTATAATATCTGTAAAACATTTGGCTATGAATACATGTAAAGATGTAAACTGCTTGTACCAAAAATTTTGAATTCCATCGAGTCCCGGTGACTTCCAATTATGTGTATTTTTTATTACCTGTTTGAGCTCTTCAGTTGAGATACCAGAAAATTGCATTTCTGCTAAATTGGAATATAAATTTTCTTCCTTTCCAATCCAGTTCGCACTGAAATTGCTTTTTACTGGATTCGACCACATTGAGGACCAGAAATTGTATATATCAGCCTGGGCTGGTACACTGCTCTCGGCTTCATTTGCCGCGGGTGACCTTAGCTGTTTATAAAAAGATTTTTCATTCGATTTAAACTGAAAATTTTGTTGCTTTCTATTAAATGACTTATTATATCTTTTAAGGCGCCCGACTTTAACTGCTAATTTCTGTTTATTAAGTTCGAGGTACTCTTTAACATGTCTGTTGTGGTTATCATCTGCGGTATTGGTATTAATACTTTTAAAAACTGGCTTTAGTGATAATACCAGTTTTTTTTGATCTATTTCCATTTTGATATTGTGTCAATTTACCGATTTGTTGCCTAAGATGTTCTATATCATGTTTCATGCGCTTTTTCCACGGAGGTATGGGTGGTTTTCTTTTTGTTGTTAAGTCGGATTGGACGATTGGTTTAATTTTGAAACCCAAATATCTACTGACTGTAATAGAAGCTGCATATATCAAAGTATGAATATCAGATATATTGCTTAAATATTGCTTGAGCTGAGGCAAAATATTATTTACTATTGCAATAGTTTGTGTTAATTTTATGGAAGTATTTATTTTTGGTATTTTAGGTCGTCTGTTGGGATCAGTTCCATAAAATTCTATTATTGTCCTATTTAGCAGATCTGATAATTCGATCATGTCACCATTTGTTGTTTCAGACTGATTAATTGTATCTAACTGGTCCTCTACTATTTGTAAATTCTGTTTTGGTAATATGTCATTGAACGAACTATTTAAAATTGGGAGGTCGATAGAAGAATGCATTAACGATCGTTTTACTTCATTGCACGTTGGAACAATGTTTATGATATCTTCTTTCTGATTTTGCTGGGGGTTCATGTTACTATTTCCGAACAACTCTGTGCTTACTTGCTGCTTTATTTCTTCTAAAATTGAAGCTGGTATAAGACTTTTGAGCACTATGGTACGTCTCTGATCAGCAATTCTTTGCTCGGTGACATCAAATTCTGGGTACTGTTCCTTAAATTTATCAAAAATGCATTTTCTGTAATTTGTTTTATCTACTTCTAACCGGGTTATTGTATAATATGCATGCATGATACATTTATTCATTTCCTGTGTCCATTTCATGCGTACTCGTTGTTTTCCCGCTTTAGTGGTCCCGAGATTTCCTACTAATGTACTCGTAGTTTGGGAAGCATCTGTTGCAGGTATTTGTGTGAAATCAGTCCTATTTCCATCGGCTGGTGTTCTTTCGGGTTTCCCGATGGGTGTCCGCCTGTTCAACCTCCCATCACTGACGGCTTGCATGCTGTCACGTCCAGCGTCAGCTCCAGACGTGCTCTGGCGATCCCCAGACAGCGACTCTTTTCCAAAACTTTTCCTACTATTATTCTCCATCATATATGAGGGGGTGTGTGCATTTTATTCCTACTGCCAGGTTTTATATACAGCCGCCCCTAACATAGGGAACAGACGCTGCCCATGGTGCCGCCCACTATGAGTACAGACGCACCTGGATTTTAAGTTTCGTTTTGGTCCGCGGGTAGTATTTTATTTCCCACCTACCCTGCATATCTGCCGGGCATTCCCCGATCCGCCACCTGGGGACGCGCCCGATGGAGGTGGAAAAACCCCACACGGGTTATTATTATTATTATTATTATTATTATTATTATTATTATTATTCATTATCTCAGAATTTGTTTGCTATTTACATTTTTATATCTGGTAGCATTGAAATCAAAAGCTATTGCTCTCCTTGTGTTTTTTTTTTCTTTTTCTTTTGCCTTTGTGAAAGAGCGGGAAGGTGGGGAGAAACAATAAAAAAAAATATAGCCGATGATGAGTTGCTATGGTAACAGCTCATCTTGCGTTGAGCGGGAAAACTTTAATGAAAGATAGAATAACTCTTTCAAGAGACCCCAGTTGATCATCAATTGGATATGAAAGACAGCAGAGGCAGATGGGAGTTATTTGAAACGTTAAGGAGTTTTTAAATGAAGCTCGATAACTTTATTCTCTCTCTGATCTTATCACATCTCTCTCGAAATATATCTTATCTCTCCATCTACAACTCAACACATCACGCCATGACCCGTGTACTAACTCACACATAAGGGCTGATGTTTGAACATACAAAGAACTGCGATGACCTCTTGCATGGCTGATTTCAATAGTCAGCATGAGACCGGTCATCAATGTACTTTTGTGACAGAAAATTAATGTGAACATGTGCACTTTAATGAAAGGTACAAGTGACCGTTTCTCAAACGAACTCGCAGGCTGTGGAAGTTTGGAATGACCACTCAACCACTGGGAGAACAGCTCAAACGGAGCCACACAAGGCTGGACCACAGTGGGAAGAGGCTGTGACTTAACCCTATGACATCATTGACGACGTCGAGTATCTTCGAAGCGTGGGGGCACAGAAGGAGTTGATGTCTGTGGGTAGATCAGCCGAATCGATGGGTGCCTTAGCGGAGAGACGACAACGGCGGTGCGAAAGGAACACCGGTGGGAAACATCTGTATGCAAACAAACATCGTTGACGCATAGTGCATTCAAAGACCCCTAATGTGTTGCCAGAGGTGGGATTCAATCAACTTGAAAATTTAACCAGTTTTTTCCGATTTTGAGGAACTACCAATAGTTTTTATTGGATGGGCTCAATAAAGTATGACTCATTCATCCCTTTTCATTTACATCATGCTACAAATTTTGAATTTTAACTTTGTATAAAAGATGTGAAACATTATAACTATAGTTTTAACTATTTAATTTACATTATTTTTGTGCTTAATGATTTTACTTTTACGATATTAATTATTATTTTATTTTCTGCCAACGTTCTCTTAAATTGTAAAGGAAAGTTCTCTTTTCTTTGGTAAAGAAAACCCTGCATCTTGCATGCATTATCTTCTTGTATAAAGCCATAACAGGGAGCATCATCTTATAGGTGTATAGATCAGAATTGAATTCACATTTATAACTGGATCCATGATTTCCCAGAAAAACATTGCCCACAATAATGCAACCCCTCTATAAGGGTTTTAGAAATGAAAACGAAAATTATTTATTTTATCCAAAGTGTATACAAGGAATTTGAAAATACTCTCCAAGTGCGTTAAGGCATTTATTCCACTGTGAAACAAGGCGTGTAATTCCTTTATGGAAGAAGTCTTGGATAGTGTGTGGAACCATTCCAAAATCTTTTCCTTCACTTCATCGTCCGAATGAAACCTGCGGCCTTTCAGATGTTTCTTGAGATAAGAGTCACATGGGGATAAGTCAGATTTTTAAGGTGGATGCTGCATTGCTTCCCAGTTGAACTTTTTGATGAGGTCTGCCGTTGCTTTCGAGGTGTGAGGGCACGCGTTGTCGTGGAGAAGAAGCACTTCTTTCTGTAAGAAGTCCAGGACGCTTGCATTTGATGGCCGCGCGCAGTGTCTTTAATGTCTCCCCATATCGTGCTGCGTTAACTGTGGTGCCTTTTTCAAGAAAGTCCGTAAAATCGGGCGTTTGCGATCAAAAACCATGATCAACATCACCTTCCCCATGCTGTTTGCGATTGCTTTTGATTTTTTCAGGGGTAGTGACCCATAATGCTTCCATTGACGACTTTGACGTTTGCTTTCGGGCTGGAAATGAAAGCACCAAGTTTCTTCCCTTGTAACGATTTTGTCGAGAAAACTCTCTCCTTCCTGTTCATAGCGAGTCAAATGTTGCAGGGACATGGCTATTCGAACTCCAAGTTGTTCTGATGTCAAATGATGCGGGACCCATTGTGCACAGATTTTTCTGTAGTGCAGATGGCTCCTGATAATGGAGTGAACAGTTCCACGACTAAGGCCAATTTTAGCAACCACGACATCGATTGCCACTCTTCTGTTTTTCTTTTGGCTTTGGAATCATCCGTGATGGCGCGGTTTGCTTGTCCAGGTCGTTGATCATCTTACAATGATGACCCTCCCTCCGAAAACCTCTTGCTCCATGCCCAAACACAAGTGAAGGTTAGGCAGTCATTTCCGTAGATGTTCTTCATACGACGATGAATTTCAAAAACTGAAACTCCTTCACATGTCAAAAAACGAATTACTGCTCTCTGTTCCTGTTTCGTTGACTCCATTTTGTTGTTTGGACGAAGCGATTACTCGCAGAGCTTCGAAGCACGAGCTATCGTTCTTTCTCACGTGATGCAACACTTGCAACCTATTGTTCAATTTGCACGTGGGGTTTCGCAATTGTTGAAACAAAAACTTACGATCCTACACGTCGTCTTCTTTTTTCCCCATACAAATTTTTGTTTTCATTTGTACGACCCTTATACAATAGTGTTTTTCCGTCAAATATGTTAAGGTATAATTTCTTCCCTGCTGAAGCCAAGATGGAATAGAGAACAGCATCCGTTGATCAGGCTACCTTTTTTCCAGTCATCAACTATCCATTTCCTGCATGCGTATTGTTGGTGCTGTCAGTGATGGACTTACCTTTGGCTAAAGAAAAAATAGAGAACACTGTTAACAGAGATATTCTTTTTATCAGCATAATTAAAGCCATTTTGTGCCACCATAACTGTTCTCAAGTCAAACTCACTACCTTGAACATTGAACCTTTATTTCTTCCTAGTTCAGAACTTATCTGGCATTGACAAATCGCCACTTAACTGTATCACGCAGCTCTTTCTACTTGTCGATGATATCAACTGCATTCAAAGCATTTATCATGAATGTCCCTGATAAGTTCAATGTCTTAAAGTGTCCATTTCCACAAGAAGATATTTTACTTGTTTGAGTTCTTGCCCCCTCCCCTATACCTTAATTTAATATTACAAACAAAAACTGTGGTTATTTGAGTTTCACCGCTTGTTGGGAGATCAACTGATACTACTATACCATATATTTTCTAGATTAGGCTACAGTGAGTAGCAAGTGCTTCATCTGTTCATGTGGACAAGATGGACTATCACTGGTAACATTGGGCTGGTCATTTCTGTGGAAGGAAGGCCTGATACCTGTAGAAATTTTTAAATGTTTTATGTTCTGCTGTATGTGGTTATAAAGCTCCCACACAGCAAGCAAATTTTGTCAGCATCAATTGGGACACCTCAGGCACACAACTCAAAGACTGGCTTCTGCACAGCACAATCGTCAACAGCTACGTGTACTGTGAGACCCTTACATGACTTAAACGTGCTTCAGCAACTATGATAGCGGAAATGGTCATGCGAGATTTCACTCCAACTGCAGACAGCTATCCGTGAATAGTGGCAGAAGAGACTGGTTTTGCTCTGACCCCTAAAGACTGATTTCCTAACACAATTATGAAACTACCAGGAAAAGTGCAGTGATCTTGGTGGGGAGTATATGAATCAATTAATCAATCATGTAACAGATTTACTTACATCTGAGGGAAGAGGAAGAAGTCACTGGGTGCCAAGCCACAGTCTTCTGCACTGAATAAGCGAGCGCGTTGCCATGGAGCAAGCGAATGGTCAGCTTCCTGTAGCGTTTCTTCTTGAGGCCACTCGCAACTTTAACAAAAGATTCCGGTAATACTTGCCAATGATTGTTTGTTCTATTGGGTGAAGTTGGCCAGTAGAAAACCTTGGCAATCCCAAATGAAGTTGAACATCCACTTTCCCGATGATGCCTGCATCTATGGCCTTCTTTGGCCACTTTCAAAGCGTCTGCACCACTTTGCAATAGTTTCATATGCTGGGCCACTGTGACCACATGGATTTCCTCAACCTATCTCTGCATGGATTTCCTTGGAGTTCTTGCCCATGGTAGAGGAAACATATCACCGAGCCCACTTGCAGTTTCTCCATTGGCTGTGCTATTTTGGATGTCATGCTCCCGTGGGGTCATGTGGTCTTGCAGTATGCGCGCTTTGATTGTGTGCTTGCCCTGACACAACAACTGTGCCCCTCTTTCTCTTGGTTTCGGTGATTGTACGAACTTTATGAATGCCCCTCGTATAAAAGTGTGCCAGTGTTTACAAGCTGTCCCAGATTGTGGTTCCATTTATGTGAGATCTATCTGGCAATCCTTCTAGGAACATTTTCGGGAACATATACTGTTAAATTCCTTCTGACCCCACAGTTTACTTGAGACAATAACCTACTTTCTTTTGTTAAGATTCAAAGATATTGCGCAAGGAAAAGAGTGACTAAGGGTAGTGACTAAGGGGAACCCAATCTACCAGAAAATATTAAGAATCACGTATTAAAAGTTTGTCAATAAAATATTAAAAATTTGTTCTAATAAATAATGCATTTAACACAAAATAGTCCCGAATAAAATAGTGTAGTCTCTATGTCATGTGTTGTTATGTGATGTCTATCACTAAAGTTTCGCTCAGGCCAATGATCAAATGTGACACTCAGAGAATTTTCCAGGTTCCAAAATGTATTACTGATATACTATTGCACTGTTCAATAAGAGGGAATGGCACCACTCTTTACTATCAGAAGAACTTTTATGAAATAGCAAATAAAACAATGATTTACATCAGAGAAAGGTTATAGTAAAATGTAATAATGAGACCAATTAGTAGATTAGATAGAATGAGTAAAGAGGGTTATATGAATGAAATGCTAAGAAATATCAATCTTAAGTATTAAAGAGATGAATAGTATTTCGTGTGTTAACTGAACATTGATCACTTGTCATTGAATCTATTAATTATCATTTTTCTTTTTCTCTAATCTTTAGATGACTGTTTATAACCGCCCCATTCGCATATTGGATGCAGCTCTTGCAGGAATTAACGTTGACAACTGTGAACATCCTTGCATTGATCGACCATGTCTCAACCAAGGTTCATGCGTACCTAATTTTGATGGATTTTCCTGTCACTGTCAGTTGGGCTTCACCAGTGCTCGTTGTCAAAATGGTATTTGTTTGATACTTTAAAATAAATATATAGAATAAAAGTAATTTTTATTAGTCTATAAGCTGAGAATCGTTTCAAAGAAATTGCGTTCTGTTTATAAAGAGATTATAGTCAACACTTGACCTCAGTTTAAAATAACAGTATAAAATAATGTACACTAGAACTCGGTTATAATGACATCAAAGGGACTGGAAAAAAAGTTTCGTTATAAACGAATGTCATTGTAAGAGAGGTTTGTGTTGTCAGTTAAGTGAGAGATGGTAAATAACACAGAACTTAACTAAATTTGGCATATTTCGGCATACATTAATAGAGGCATTATACAATTAGATGCAAGTACTGTAACAGTTACCCCATCATTGTGTAATGATCAAGCGTTGTGCAGTTTATTTCTCCTTCTATGGGATAAACATTTGACTTCCTATAACAAAACTTTCTCTTTCCCTTTTGAACATGCAAACGAAGCATCCCAGGGCCAACGAAATAAGGGGCCTAGCACGGATTAGTCACCTGATCATAACAGCCCAGCCAACAATCCAACCTTCATTGTTTCCAACAAGCGAAAAAAATACGGATTGTTAAAATCCAAGATGGAAACAATGAAGATTTCATTGTTACTCGGACTACTATGGTCAGGTGACTTTTCCGTGCTGGGGATGTTATTTTGTTAGCCCCGTGCAGTCATAATGACGTATTAAACTTTTTTGATAGCTCAAACTCGACTTCTGTAGGCGACCCAACTGATCTTTAAAATTACGTTATATCCGAGATAGACATATATTTGTTTGTCGTATTAAGCAAGGTTGAAAAGCATGTTCCTTTTACAAAATATGGCGGGATCGCAAGATGTTTGACGCTATAGCCGAGGTGTCGTTGTAAGCGAGGTCGTTATAATCAAGTTCTACTATATAACAGCATATAATGCTATACAAGTGACTTGTAAGAAGCTTTCTGACCTCAATTTTTAATGAAACAAAGTGTGAATCTACTATGTCAGAAGCCTGTTCAAAAAACTTTCATCTCAAATCATTGTTGTGCCGTTAGTAAGCAAAGAGAAAAAGGGGGTGACATGAGAAATACAAGGGGATATCAGAAAGTAGCATACTTTATTTTTTTAACAGAGGAAATGTAGTTGTTGTGTAAAAGTTAACATAGCCAAAAAAAAAAGTCTGAGTACATGCACAGACAGTACATAACAAGCATTGTTCTTAAACAAGCACAGTAAGTGCTACTAATTGTTTTACAAATGGTTGCTGCTATTACATCGTCTACCGGAGAATTTGGACATTTCCACACGATGCTTGCAGTTATAGGCTCATCTCCTGTAACAATGCCATTCAGAAACGCATTTTCCTCCTAGTCAGTCATTTGTAATCGTCAGGCTGACAACTTTCACGGCATCGTGATTCGTAGTGACGGCGAGTTGCTCTTGTCGCAATAAACAAACACACCCTATATACAGTAGAAACGTTTTTCCCTGAAAATATGAACTTTCTTTTTACTCAACCCAATATAGTATACGTAAATAAACTTGTTTCAAGATGACATTTACTTTGTTTGTTGTGATCTTTAAGGTTAATACATTAATTTAATTAACATCATGAGTTATGATGATCTGGTTTAAAATTTAAGGGAGGAAATTTTATACCGAAATCTTATTCTGAATTTGGGAGTGCGACCTATACATGCATGTGGTCTGTATCTGAGCAAATACAGTACATTTCAGATACAATGATATTTTATTTCTACTTCACAAGAAAGGTAATACTTCACATATTATTAATTTTCCCTTTTTCTATATACAGTAAATTTTATGTTGTATGACATTTATTTATTTAAAGAAAACATTCTAACTCTAAATGAAAGTGTTAATTTTTTATTATGAATGATTTTTTTTTTGTTGCTGTCAATGGTTTTTAATGTAGTAATGTGCTTACATTTTTTCTTTTTGTGTATTTTTTCTAAAAATTTTTTGTATTTTTATTTTTATTTTTTTTTATTTTTTTCATAACTGGACTTATACTCGCTTTTGCTTACAGTCTCTCAAATGAATAAATATATAAGTAGTTTTCCTCTGTTCAGTAATTATTGGGCCATTCCACGTCAATTCAGGCAGAAAACACAGTTTTGAATTTTTTGTATTGTTTTTATGAAAGAATGTGTATGATATTAATAATTTTTAAGCGAAAAAAAATACCTACATTTTGAGAAATTTGCATAAATAAAATATTTTTATTAAATTCAAATATTTGCGCATGCGTAATATAATTATAAAAATTCCATTAGAATTTACAGTTAAAGAGCTTTCATATGTCACCAATCACGTCTTTCTTCGTAAAATACAATCGAAGTTACAGTACTTCATAGATAAGCCCCCACTCAAATTTCGAAAATTTTAAAGGTCCGTAACTTCCATAAAAATGAAAAAAAAAAAATTAATAATATCTGACATTCATTACCAACTCCCTAGGGCAATTGTATATACCAAATTTCATTAAAATCCGAGAGGTCAGTGCCAATGCCTGCCTGAACTGACGTGGAATGACCCATTTCTCTCTGCACTCATGCTTTGTTTGATTAAAAAATACTTTTTTGTTGCCTTGATAAAGAGCTAGTCCTGTGGTCCAGAGCACTGGGTACAGATATTCCAGTTCTCTAATCCATTGGTTTGCAGATTCGGGCATGGAATGCTTGTATTTGTCCTCAGAATGTATAAAAATAACGGATGTGGAATTGTTTTGCCAAGATTCATTCATGTGTAAAGGTGCAAAATGACTTTTATGGTAAAGGCCGGTTTCCATTTAGCGTCGGTTCGGCGTAGGTTAGGCGTCTGCGTCTTTTTTTGGAATTTTTGAAAAACGCATTCGTTTTCCAGTTAGCGTCTGTTAAGCGTCTGCGTCGATTCGGCGTTGGTCCGGCGTCGGTCACGCGTCGTTTCAAGATCTGGCATGGCTAGATTTTTAGGCGTCTTTTTCAGGCTCGTTTTGATCTAGCCAATCAGGTGCGATCTACTTCGCTATGGATTCTGGGTAGTTGTCTTCGCCGATTCAGATGGAGAATCATGGCTGCCGTAGCTGCTGTTTGCCGACAAGGGTTCTCGCGACTTTTCCTTCGTGAATTTATTAATAAACAGGTTATAAAAATTTCGTGAATCATTTATTTATTAAGTAAAAATGATATAGTAATAAATTCAAAGCGTGAACTTGACCGGAGTGGTTGATATCTTCTTTTTCCATCACCTTGAGAGAGCGACAATTGTTTGCAGCGACTTGACCAATCAGATCAGACCAGATGCAGGATAACTGTTGAAAGTCGCTAAATGGAAAACGACCGCGCTCTCGTGCTAATCAGGGCGCGTCTCACAGGCGACGATTGCAAAAAAGGACGCCGACGCTGAACCGATGCTAAATGGAAACCAGCCTTAATGTGGCCAAAACGTTTGAACTAAACACCCTTGACAAAGATGAAATGCTGAAGTGAATTGGTGAAATATTTATAATAAAATATTAGTGTTTTATAGAATCCTTGTACAATATAATCCACTTAATACGAAAATGCTTATTGCAAAATCTATATACGAAAAGATGTCCTGCCCCAACCACGCTCAGTAAATTTTACATGTAAATCATCCTCTTAATACGAAAAGTTTTTTATATCAATTTCGGATAATACGAAATAATTTTTAATAAAATTCAAGAAAAAAGCTACTAAATTCCTTAATTCGAGGAAATATTCAGTGGACAATGTGAACTCCGCTTATAAGCGCATACTTTCAATCTCATGAAAAGCATCACATATTGATTGTTTCTATTTTCGACCAACCACTGGTAAACCCACATCAAAAACAAAAGGACCAATGCAAGAGATGAGTGCAAGAAATTGGATCACTGAGGCAATGATAAAAAGGGGGCCTGCAAACTTGAAGATTGATTCCGAATTGGAATTTCTAATCCGTTCATCCAGCAGCAAAGAACTAGAATCTCTCTCTCCCTGAAGTTGATGATCACGTGCAAATAGGAACAGGTAATGGCAAAGCATTAACCGTTGACAGTATTGTCGAGGAGGTTCGCCCGGAAAAAGAAATTGACGAATCGGAGGAAGACAACAATGACTATGAAAATAATGAACAGGAAGTTCCTGTTATTCCGTCATCAAAGAAGGTTAGGAAAGCTTTAGAAATCCTGCAAACTTGTATTTTGTGCGAAAATGATGTTCCAGGTGAGATTTTTCAAAATTTGCTTAAAATCAGTAATTTTGTACAAAAATATTTGATAAGCAGGCGAAATCAATCAACCGTTCTTGATTATTTTTGTAAGTAATTAACAATAAAATTTTGGCTTTTAATGATATAATCTTCTCGAATTTAATAAATCATACAGTTGATACACAGTATATACAATCTTTAGATACTGCGAATTTCGGATATTACGAGAGAAAACCTTGGTCTCTTCAATTTCGTATTAAGCGGATTATACTGTATATTGTTTCAACTTCTTTTGATTGTTGGGATTGATTTCTAGAATGATCTTGGAAAATCTGTTAAGAGGAAGAAAAATTAATCGATCAGATCAGATAGATGTTGGGGTAAATTTTCTAAAAATATTTAAAACTCGAAACGAACCCACCCGTTTGTATAATCGGGAAATAACCCATTGTTAGGTTTTTTCTTTGTTGTGACGACGTCCACCGTCGCAGATTTTATATAAATGATATCCTTGTTTATAATACAGGGTGATTATAATTAAAGTTACGATTTCAAAAATCGATAATTTGAAAACTACTCGTCAGAATAATACCTGATATTTTAGCAGAACAATCGTGAGGCAATGGAATTTTGTTTGGCAAAGGAAAGAAAAGAGTTCCGAAATCTGCCGATAGATGGCGCTGGCAGGTTAATGTCTGGCGGAAAACCGAAAATGGATTCGTGAAACACAGGAATGTTGTTAGCCAAAAGGAAATAATAGAGTTCAGGGGTTTACGAAAATTTTATTAATGAAAAGACAAGAATACGCGTTTACAGTGTGTTGTTTACCTTTACTCCCTCTACAGTATTAAAATTTTTTTTTTCCGTCTTCGACGTTTTACGATAGTCTTTTCTGCTATCATTATCTCTGTTCGCAGACTCTTCCAACGTCGTGTTTCTATCCCTCCACGACTTATCGATATTCCTGATTCCGGTTACCCATTATTTACCCTTTGACTATTGCAGCTCCCATGTTTAACGGTGTAAGTAATCCGCTAACTTTGTACCTTACGCTTTACTATTTTTTTAAACGGAGGTTACCGTAGTCCCCCTCCACCTTTTGTTATAAAGGGATTACTCGACGCGTTCGGTTAGCGTCAGTTTTACTGGTTAATGATAATTTTCGCCTGGGAAATTAAAAATGTCAATTTTTTCTTCGCGTCATTTCTCCATTTTTCTTAGGTTATTATTCCCATAGAAAATTTACATTGGTCGCTTGAGGATCTTTTTGACTATATTAATTTTTCCGTCAAGGCTTTTAGTTAAGCGTTCGGAGTTCGTAAGTTTACCTAATTCCGTTTATTAGAATTATTCCGTGCGTGAGCTTAATGTCTTCTCTCGTCGTCTTTTAATAATGACGCGTTTCTTAGAAATGATATCTCCCGTTTGCTTTTTCAAGCCTGATTATTTAAAATTCATCTCTCTCTTTGCTGTACCTTATACATGTTTTCTTAAGAACGCTCTTTCACGAACTATTAAATTTGGGAAACCTTTTTTTCTGCAGTATAGTTTTTTCGTGTTTTAAAAATTTAATTTCTGGGAGAAATTTTAAATTTTTTTTTATGAAATACGATTTTCGTTAATTGTCTTTTCTTTCCCCGAGGTTCGTCGTCATCGCTATTGTTAAAAGTTTCACGTTTTTCTTTGTTGCCATAGTTTAGTCGTCGTTGTATTAAATAGCTCGTTTTCTTGGAGCAAATATGTCTTTTCCTTTCCAAGAACTCGGAAGTTCTGTCACGTGGGACGTGATATTTAGATATTTTTTTGTTCTAGTAGGTTTGCTGTTAACTGAAAGTAGTATGTTTAGTCAGTATCAGCTCGGTCTCGGAATCGACTACATCAGCTCCTCTCCCATCCATAGTTTGAGAAAGTGTGTTGTGCGTTCGCCTCCCCCTGGTGTCTCCTGGGGGAGGTCTACTTTCTCCTTAAAAATCTAAAACTTTCCTGATATCAACCATGGATCGCATGGTTGATATGATTGCCGACGGCCCCTTCGCCGTCGGCATGTTCATGAAGGAGCTATACGCTAAAACGCGTATACCTCCGGTTCTCCCGTCGGGTCACCCCGCTGTGACTGTTCTGCAGAGGCTTTCTTCGACAGAATCGAAGATGCTCTGCAGGCAACAGAATATCGCAGACCGAATTGTCGATGCGGACTTCATCAAGGTTGGACAAACCACCGTCCACCTGAGCTACGCCGAACCCGGATACGTTCCAGTTCTTATCCGGGGCGCATCGCCACTGATGGCTGAGAAATATCTCCGAGACTACATGTCGGACTATAGGGTGGTGCGTAGAGTTTCGTACCCCCTGCACCCAGATTCTCCTCTTCAGATGACGGGCGACATCGTAGTCTTCATGGAACTCCATAGAGACATTCCTTCGAACCTTGTGATGCGTGGAATAACCGTCTCCGTGTCGTACAAGGGCCAGAGGCAGTGCTGCTGGTACTGTAAAAAGACTTCTCATGTTCGAAAAGACTGTCCTGTCCTTCGGAAATGTGATTTCTGCCACAAGACCGTGCACAAGTTCCACCAGTGCCAGGAGAGGTCAGATGCCCTATCAGCAGCCCCAACGCCATCGCCTCAAGGAATGTCGTCCCAGCAACCAGGAAAGATGACTTCACCGGCCAAGTCAACTGAGCCGAGCAGAGCAACAGCGCCTTGACCTCTACCAAGGACGTCGAAGACGACCCCATCGTTGTCGTCACCTCCTCCTTCATCGGGGAAATCAAAGTTGGCCCCACCATCGATGCCTTCTTCATCACCGAGGAAGTCGAAGGCGACCCCACCATCGTCGCCTCCTCCTTCACCAAGGATTTCGAAGACGACACCACCATCGTCGCCATGTCCTACGACTCCTGGGAAGGAGATGCCGACTCCCCCTCCTCGGCCTAGTGTGGTGCAAGAGACTGTTTCCTCTCGTGCACCTTCGCCTGATGTTTCCCCAATGTTGGAGGACTGCCACTCTGCTGAAGTCATCTTGGACGATTCGTTGTGCTCCGGGTCGGTGTTTGATGTGGAGGAGTTTCCAACTCTTCCTCCACCTGCTCTCACATCGGCATCGCAGCCTCTTCGAATCGCCTGTGCGCCCACGCCTGGTATTATTTCATCCTCTGCTGGGACTACCAAGCCATCAGCGTCTGCTCAGCGGGATCTTCTTGCGACGCCTAAGAGCCCTCGCAAGAAAAAGGCCCGACGACATCGTAGCAAGAGGGACGGGATTCCCATGTCCTCTTCATCTGAACGAGACAGCTGCGTAGACCGTCATCATCGCAGCCCCTCTTCCTCTTCGGGACGTGCTCGCTCCCCTAGACGGAAGACATCTGGGCCTCCTCCGTCATCCGTGAGGCTCAAGACTCCTTCAGATACAGGTCAGCCCCCGTCAGCCTAAATTCGCAGTGAAGGTCTTTTCCTTAAACGTTCGTTCCCTTGGTTCGTCTTTTAAGCAATCGGTTTTGTCATCGTTCGTTGCCCTGTACAGGCCAGATATCCTACTCCTTCAAGAGGTTAAGCTTGCTGCTTCGCAGCAGCTTGCTAACCTACCTGGCCTTCGCAGTCAATATCCATCTGCGCAGTTCTTCATCAAGTCTTCTTCGCCACATGGACAGGGGGTTGCTACCATCATCTTCAACCCCTCCATTGTGGTGTCGAACTGCGTCTTTGACTGTGAGTGCAGGGTAATTTCTTTGGACCTCCTGCTATCTGGTCTCAAATTCCGATTGCTTAATGTGTACGCCCCGTGTTTATCAGCAGAGAAACGGACATTCTTTGAAGAACTGGACTTCTACCTGTGCTCGTCCTTGCCTGCAGTGGTTGCTGGGGACTTCAATTGCCATCCGGATGAGAACATCATCTTTTCATCTGGGTATGTCTACCAGTTGTGCCAGCGGAATGCACTATTCGATCTGTGGGCGTCTTTTTCCCATTCCAACCAAAGGGGGTCCACCTTTCACCAAGGGCCCTCTGTGTCATCAAGGTTGGACCTTTTCCTAGTAGACGCCACTTTCGCTGGTGTCTCTGGTTCCATGGAGGTCATTCCTTGCTCTTTTTCAGACCACAGTGCCATCAATTGGTCCTGGAACCCTCCATTCCCTGCCTCCTCTGCAGGTACTACTTCGGACAATTGGTTCCTGAACGTTTCTCTGCTTGACATCGATAAATACAAGGGAATGTTCGTTCGGTTTGTGGAAAGACACCTTCACAACCTGCCTCCGTCGTTAGCTTCGTGGCTTTCCTTTAAATCTAAGCTCCGTCGCTTCTATAGAAAGATTGGGTGTGATGCTGCTAGACGCAATCGGCGCCTTCTCCTCATGCTCCAAGAAATCCTGCGCCTCCTCCGCTGTTCCATCCCGAAGGGGGCATATGCTGATGACATCCGCCAGGTGAAGAGCGAGATCAATGCTCTAATGATCCGCAAGGCCGCCGGCGCAGCTCTCAGGGCCAAACTGTCCTGGGCGTCTGACGTCCGGAATATGTCGTCAGCTGCGTTCGCTGAGGAGAGGCGTCGCGCCAACAAGAAGAGGTGCCATCGTTTGGTGGTGGAGAATGGGACAGTGGAAACCGACGCTGACATCTTGTCGGCTTTTCACTCCCATTTTTCATCATTTTTTGGCCACCCAGTCTTTCCATCCGACGCCACGACGAATTGGATCGAGGCACTTAAACCTTTCACTGCGGATGCTGACCTGTCAATTACCCGTCCCTTTTCCGAAGATGAAGTCAAGAAGTTTCTGTCAATGGATGGCCGTCATCAGTCCAGCCCTGGATTAGACGGCATCCCGTATTCGTTCTACAATGCGACTTGGAAACTTCTTGGGCCTTTCCTGGTGCAAGTTTTCAACTCCTTACTTAAGGACCCTTCTTCCATCACGTCGGACTTTACCGCGGGGAGAATCATCTTACTCCCCAAGGTACCGAATCCTGAACTCGTCACCCAGTGGAGGCCTATTACTCTACTCAACACAGATTATAAGGTCTTCACTGGCGTGCTCCAGCAACGGCTAAAATGCTTCGCCGACGAGTTCTTCGATCCGGGACAATCCTGCTCCATTCCATCTCGCAGGATGTCCGACAACATCATCACCATCAAATGTGTTATGGAGGAAGCGTGTGTGCGTCGTCAGACTCTTGCCGTCCTAAGTCTTGACCAGGAAAAGGCCTTTGACAAGGTGAAGCACGTGTTTCTTTTCCGAGTGTTTCACCATCTTCATCTTCGGAAATTTGCTACGATTATCTCAGCACTGTATGCTTCTGCCACGTCATGCGTGGCGATTAACGGCTCCAACTCGCCTTTCTTCGAACTCTCCAAAGGCGTTAGGCAGGGGTGTCCCATCTCTCCCCTCTTATACATTTTTTATTTGGAGCCATTATTACAATTTCTTAATCGCCACCCAGATGTCCGGGGATACGATTTGCCAGCTGCTTCCATCAACATCCGTACGCTGGCATACGCTGATGATGTAGTATTATTTGCATCTGATGCGTATTCCCTGGGCATCTATAAAGAATCTTTCGATCACTTTAGCACTTCGACGGGAAGTTCCATCAATCTCGTCAAGTCTAAAGCCATCGCTATTGGGAAATGGACAGTGGACTATCTTCAAACCTTCCCAATAACGTGATGTGAGCAAATCACAGTGCTGGGATACGTCTTCTCCTTTCTACCCGACATGGACTCTCGTCACTGGCAGCAAGTTATCGACAAGTGTTTGTCTCGCCTTGGCAAGAACTTTCGTTATTCCACCTCGATGTTTGTCAAGGCGAGGTTCATCAAGACCCACATCTTGTCCCTATTGACATCGAAATGCCTGTTCGCCTTGCCATCTCCTCAACTTTTGAAGAAGGTGCACGGTGCGATTGCAGACTGTATTTGGGGGTATGCAGCAGCCTGTCATCCCCTTCGCCGGGAACTGCTGTATATCCCCTTCGAGGGAGGAGGCCTTGGCCTGCCTAACATCCGGCACTACCTCATTGCGGCCAGAATGGCTGCCTTGATCCGGGTCTTCCTTCTTCCCCCTCCCATCTGGGCCAATTTTCTGTTCCTGCACCTGCGTTTCTTCTTCAAGGTGAATGGGCTTCCAGTTCCCACTTCGCTGCCAGTGACAATCAACCTACGATCTCCTGGGTTCTACAACCGAATCCAGGGAGACTTAGCGACCTTTATTCAAGATCTGCGTCAGGTAGACCCACAAGACTGGGGGAGCCTACGTCTATCTTGGTTCTTCCAGCAGGCCGACCGGGGTGCGTCTTCTGACATCGTGCGCTGGCACCCCGAATATCCATGGTCAGCCATCTTGAAGGCCATCAAGTCCTTCGCCTTCGAGAGGACTGTTTTCAATTTTCAATGGCGTCTGCTGCACCATGGATTCTATACTCTCCAACGTCTACATCAGTGGGGAGTAGTCGGCTCTGCTGGTTGTTTGGTTTGTGGGTCTCCTGAATCCATCGACCATGTCTTTTTCGAGTGCCCGTTCGCACAGTCCATCTGGGATCGCCTTTCAAGACATTTTCATCTGACTGCCTTCTCCATCCAGTCAGTGCGATTTCTGATGGACTACTCCACCGGTGTTGCTTATAAGCTGGACCTGGCCACTTCCATCGCCTTCATGAACAGGGAGCTTTGGCTGGCTCGTCAGCAACGACTTGCTGGTGTGCCTTCGCCAGCCTCAGCCGTCTGGAGGAAAGGTGCCTCCCATCTTAGGTCTTTCCTTCAGCTCGAGTGGCCACGGCTTGGCCCAGCTACGTTTCGGAGACGCTATTCGTCATCTCAGCGTCTCTGTAAGGTCATTGGAGGGGATACGATCAACATCTCGTATCTCTTCACCTTTCCCCTCAACATCGATGACCCACCGGTGAGCGGACGGGCCTCCTTTTGAGGCGTTTATATAGGCGGTGCAGCCCTTGAAGGCTGCCCATACTCCTATTCGCGTGTGCGCCTGGGCACCCTGCCTGTTTTATGCTCTAAGGGTGCCCCTCTGGAGCCATACCACCGGCTCCAGTTCCAACAGCTCCTCTCCCATAAGCCGCCTGGAACGGAACTCTTTGAGATGCCTGCCATGACCTATCTCGACTAGACCTTCAGTGTTTGTGAAGTGTAAGTGACTTTGCCTTTGAACTTAATAATTACTCACGCCGCAACCATCAATTCCTCGCGTGCGTGAGTAATTTGTGACTTTTTGTGACCCTCCCCCCGGTGACCCCGGGGGAGGTTTCACCCCCTCGAACTTTTTTGTGACTTTATTTTTTACTTTTTGACCATGGACCGTATGGTCATGTTAATGGCGGACGGGCCATTTTCCGTCGCCAGCTTTATGAAGGCGCTGTACGCCAAATCCGGTGTACCGCCTGTATTAGCTTCTGAGGACCCTTCCATCTTGGTGTTGCAGAGACTCTCCTCTACGGAGTTGAGAATGCTCTGCAAATCAAGCGCTATTGCAGATCGCATCGTCGATGTGGAGTGCGTGAAAGTTGGCAACACCACCGTCAGCTTCTATCACGCGGACCCTGGCCACCTCACAGTCTACGTCAGGGGAATTTCGCCGTTGTTGTCCACGGCTTATATTCGAAATTCTATGTCAGAGTTTGGGGAAGTGCTCGGTATCTACCGCCCTGAGCACGCAGATACTCCCCGGCTCCAGAACGGCGACATATATTTCGATATGAGGCTGGACAAGGACATTCCAGATTCCCTTATTTTACACGGAGAACGTGTCTTCGTGTACTATAAGGGGATGAGGCAGTGCTGTTGGTACTGCAAAAAATCTTCTCATGTCAGGAGAGATTGCCCTCTCCTGAAAAAGTGTGCCAAATGTTCTCGCTTGGTGGGCAGGAACCATCGTTGCCCGGAGAAGATGGACGGCAGTACCGCAGCGGGGACGTCAACGCCTCGTCCGTCACCGAAGATGACATCAGTTGAGCAAGATGCAGAGCCACAACGATCGGCCCGACCCGTACCTTCTCCTCGTACGTCGCGGGCCGCTTCACCGGAGCCATCTTTGCCTCCTCTACCAACTGAAGACGAGCAGGCGCCATCATCATTTCCTCCGTCTTCAGAGGTTGCTGAGGAGACATCCTTGCTTCAGCCATCAAGCGACATCGTGATGGATGAAGTGGTCTCTGCAGAGGAAGACATCGATGCCCCATTGGGTGATGTTTCGACGCCTTTGGAGGAGGAATTTCCAGCTCTCCCCCCTCCGTCTCTACCAGCGTCGCAGCCAGTGGGAATCACCCGTCTTCCTGCAGCGTTCCCTGTGTTATCTTCGGTTCCAACGGCGATCTCCACATCGACGCAGCCGGAAGGGCGTACGGAGAGCAAGTCTCCCCGTAAAAAGAAGACCCGCCATCGTAGCAGAAGGGACAAGAAGGCATCATCATCGTCCGAGAGGGACGGCAGTGTGGGTAGCCGCCATAGTTCCTCTCATCGGATGCGCTCACCGCTTCGAAGGATTGCTGAGCCACATTCGTCATCGAAGACGGACCAGCCTCCATCGAAGTTAGGTCAGCCTCTTCCATCTAAATCCTCTGAATGAAAGTCATCTCGCTGAACATACGCTCCCTGGGTTCCCATTTTAAGCAATCGGTTCTATTAACTTTTATTGCTCTGTACCGGCCAGATATCCTTCTTCTGCAGGAAGTTAAACTAGCCTCCACGCAGAAAGGTTACGATCTACCTGGCCTTCGCAGTCATCATCCTAGTGCGCAAATCTTCATAAACTCATCTTCACCTGTTGGACAAGGGGTTGTTTCAATCATCTTTAACCCTTCCCTTCAGGTGTCGAACTGTGTTTTTGACTGCGATTGCAGAGTAATTTCGTTAGACATTTCAACATCAGGTGTGTCTTTCCGATTGCTTAATGTGTATGCGCCATGCAGAAGAGCAGAGAAACAGACGTTCTTCGACGATCTGAACTTTTATTTGTGTTGTGCTGTGCCTGTGGTGATTGCAGGCGACTTCAACTGCCATCCAGACGATGATAACAACTTTTCGTCTGGACATGTGCATCAGTTATGTCAGCAAAATGCATTATTCGATCTATGGACACACCAGTCACTGACAACTCATCCGGGGTTCACTTACCATCAAGGACCCCTTATATCATCGAGACTAGA